>PJEM01016862.1:0-24156 GCA_004023845.1 Helogale parvula | reverse complement strand
TGCTCAAAGCCTTCTGCATAGCCTAGACAAAAAGAGAGAGATGATGGGTTATATTGTTCTCATTATCTAAAAAAAGGAATGCAGAGAGGAGGAAAAAGAAGGAAGAAGAGGAAGAAAGGAAAAAAGCTGCAGCATACCAAAATGTCAGAAAACCCAAGCTAAAACTCTGAGAGGAATTGCTTTATGTGTCCTAAAGAAAATGGATCATCTTCAAGAGTAGCTTCCAGGACAAAAACATTTGAAACAGTCGTTCTCTAGCCATATTTTATATTGAGCCTCAATAAAAGGACATCATTTAAAAGCATCGCTCTCTAAAGATACCCATGTAGAGAGCTAAGATAATCTAGTCCAGGTGTGTTGTGCACCAAAGGTCTTACTTGGCCCAGGGAGAGCTTAGAAAATCTAAGGAATAAATGTCTGTTATGACTCTTCGGATGTCTTTCTCAAACACCAGTCATCTCAGCCAAGCTTTGACTGTTGAGATTCCTGGCAAGTCCCTTCATATATTAAAGTAATTTAGGTTTGTGAACATTCTCCTACTTCTATCATCTTCCTATTCCCCAGGGAATCTGGGAATCTCTCCCTGCAGTAAGGGCCGATCAATTTTATGCTTATGGTGACCCATAGCGAGGGAAGGGGGAGGGAATTTTATTTTCTACTGTATAGAATGCTCTATGACTGGCTTTTCTTTTTACAACAAACAAATATTGCTCAGAATAATAGAGATTAAACCAGGGACCTGGGGAGGGGGAAGTGGGGGAAAGGAGGGAGGGAGAGAGAATGAAAATGAAGTACAGTTGCATGTGAGTAAATTTGCAAAGGTCTGTTTAATACGTGAAGCCCTAGTGTGGTCCTGTCACTTAGACATTGCTCCACAAATATTTGTTGAATGATAAAATAAATAATAAATAGAAATGGAAGAGAGCACCAGCCGGCAAGTGTCTGGAGGCGAAGTTGCTAGCTGGCTGCCTCAACTAGGAAACAAATGCATTGTGGCTCCTTTAAAACACTTTGTTGTGAGTAGGGAAGCATCATAAGGCCCTTTCGAGGAGGAGCAGGTCAGAAAACATCCCCCAGATTCTTAAAAGGGTTCGTCTGTCAACCAGAGATCTATGTCAGAGGCAGGCTGCCAGGAGCGCCTCTTCTGATCCAGCATAATTGGGAGTGAGCCCTTCCTCCTGTTATTACTCAGCCAGCACTTTGTTTGCTTCTTGAGGCCACTCTTGGAATATCATCCATTTGTTCATTCAGGTATTCACCCAGAAATCCTGCTGGAGTGTGACTGTGTGCCAGGCACTGTTCTAGGCTCTCGAGATCCTGCGGTGAAAAAACAAAATCCTCCACCAAGAGGGGTTACATTCTCATTAGGTGGAGGTGGATAATAAGAAAAAGAAGTAAGAAAATAAAACAAGGAAGAGGAATGGGGAGTGTTGGGAACGGGGGGACTATTGTAAGCTTAAGTAGTGTGGTGAGGGAAGGCTTAGACCCTCGTATCTAAGTAAAGACCAGAAAGAGTTGAGGGAGTGATCTGTCTGGATGTACGCAGGAAGAGCAGTCAGGCAGAGGGAACAGTAAATGCAAGTATTCTGTGGAGATGGGGTGGAGATGGGACCCAGACATGGCACATTCAAGGAATATTAAGGAGGTGGGTGTGGCATGCTATAGGCAGTGGAAAATTAGGATTCTTGGTGATATATATAGTGATATATGTAGCTAGAGTTGATTCATTTATTTCTCTTAATACTCTATTGGGCACTCTTTATCCTTGTACCATTAAAATGACATTCCTCTCTCTCATTCTCTGTCTCTCTCTGTCTGTCTGTCTGTCTGTCTGTCTCTCTCTCTTACACACACACACAATGTTTAAAGTATTTTAATCTTTACTTTTTCATTAGTAAATGTTTAATTAACAAGAAGATGTGGTATATATATACAATGGAGTACTATATGGCAATGAGGAAGGATGAAATCTGGCCATTTGTAGGAAAGTGGATGGACCTCAAGGGTGTCATGCTAAGCGAAATAAGTCAGGCAGAGAAGGACAGATACCATATGTTTGCATTCATAGGTCTAACAGGAGAGACCTGGCAGGGGACCATGGGGAGGGGAAGGGGGAAAGAGAGCGGGGAAGAGTGAGGGACACAGATCAAGGGAGACTACTGAATACTGAAAACGAATGAACCATGGACTGAAGGGGGAGGGGGAGGGAGGGGGTGATGGTCATGGTGGGCGGCACTTGTGGAGAGAAGCACTGGGTGTTCTATGGAAACCAATTTGATAATAAACTATTAAAAAAAAGGTCAAATATGTTTTCACAATTATGAATTTACTACCCATTGTAGCTTAGTTGTAAGGTACTATTGAACCATTTGCAAAGGCTGAATAGCCTTCCTTTTCTTGTCCATCATGGAGGACTTTAGGCTGGCCCATCCCATTGAGGTGAGGGATGGAAGCCATGCAGAGGCGCCTCAGTGATGTGTTAAAGGATGCAGGGCAGAGAAGGGGCCACACGGGTGATGGACAGAAGAGAAGATAGAGTGGTTACTTTGAGCAAATCATTAAGTTGATTAAGTAAATAAGTAAATACATTTATGACAAATACATGAAAGCCAGGTAGATCAGTATTAGAAAAGATGCTTACCAACCTAGAAGGCTAGAAAGAATCCTGAGGTATTGAAATGGAGATATAGATTTCATTGTGTCTTGTATTTTTAAATATACATACACAGATCAATATGGGAGTAGTTCTAGGTGTGTGTGTGTGTGTGTGTGTGTGTGTGTGTGTGTGTGTGTGTTCCAGCTTTGTGTGCTTACAGACCTAGAAACAATGACATTCTGGTAGCAGTGAGTGCATTGAGTACATAGATATTGGATTCTAAATACCATCCAATTTTTTTTGAGAAATGGGTGACCCCACAGCTGAGACAGAGAAAATTAAGATAAGTCTTGTCATGCTGGAAAGCAAGGAAATGCTCAAATGATGATGGAAACTATCGGGAAAACCCAGGAGCCACTTTGGGACAATCTGATTTTCATTATGATAGTCATGGATTCCCATAGAGTGAAAAAATTTGCTTCCATGAGTCTATGTGATTTAAATAAGTAAGTGAATAAATAGATAAATGAGGGGAAAGGGTGAACTCATTCTTACCAAAGAGTGCAACTAATAAATACAGAAGGAATGGTGGAAATATAAATCACCATTTGGCAGAGGTTGATGCAGGTGGTAGTCATCAGTGGAAGGCAGGTGGACAGAGGGTTGCTAAGGATCAGGATTCCAGTGCAATCTTCAATTTATCTCCCCACAAAATACTAATCAAGAGGCCAATAGTGACTTTACAGAGGAGAAACCTGGTGACATGATCAGGATTCATATGACCAAGTAGTGCAAAGTGTTGACTTCTTGTGCCCTCTGAGGTGAGGCATCCAGCCAAGCCCAGCTTTGTTCTGGAGCATTCCTGACAAAACAACATAAGTCTGGTCATGAGGCAATCTGCCATGGGGCCAGATTGAAGGCTGTGCTACAGAATGAAAGCCCTGCAATCTTTGACGCTGCAGAGGGCCTGAAAGAGGGAGATATGGAGGAACAATTATGGGTTGGAAAACACTGAACAGACTTGAAAACAAAATGCAGTGTGTGGTTCCCCAGATCAGCAGCATCTACATCTAGGAACTTGTGGGAAATGCAGAATACTAACCCCACCACCACTACACCCCACACCTACACCTCAGACCTACTGAACCAGGACCTACATTTTAACAAAATCCCCAGGGTTTTCTGTGCACACTTAAGTTTGGAATGGCCAGGGCCCTTGATCTGCAGTTTCTGGGCTTTATCAGAATCATGTAGAAAAACTTTTTAAAAGGACAGGTTCCTACCTACCTACCCCATACATCGAATTAGGTGCTAAATGGTGAAGTCTGCAACTGGGTATTTTTAAGAAACTCTCACAGGTGGTTCTGACACCGAGCCACATGAGGAATCATGGACTTTGTAGGGTGGTGTCATATGTATAAGTGACCTAAACGGGGTTCATTCCTCATGGACCTCAAAACACAGATTGGAGAATCAAGCTAATGATCCACCAGGATGCCTCCAAACACCAAGACATGACCCTAAACTAATACTCCAGTGCAGGGGTGGAATGTAAATAAATGTTGCTGGTTCACATTTCAGTTTTCCAAAACATTTAAGTGGATTTGAAAAACACTTTTTAAAAAGATTGTTTGTACAAACATCATATTCTTTCCAGTCCTTCTTTGGCATAGAGTTTAATCAGATTTAAAATGGTGAGTGTTCTTTGTAAGGTTGTATGTTTCTTTTCTTCTAGGGCATGTAAAACAAGGCATCTGGGTTTTATCATTAAAATACTAAAACGTATCCACCATTTTTAGGAAATTTTTAGGAGTTTATATGCTGTAGGTGTTGGATATGTTTGATAGAAGACCGTAGTAGTCTATTCATTTAGAATTTTTTAAAGTTTATGCATACCTTTTTTTTTGTTTTTTTTTTTTTAGAAAAACATGTGAGTAAACGATTTTACTGTGTTTTCCAGAACTTAGAAAATTAGGAGAAAATGGAAAGAAATATTTTAGTCAATCCTTTTTTTAAAGTTTATTTATTTATTTTGAAAGAAGAAGAGAGTGAGAGATCAAGTAGGGAAGGGGCAGAGAGAGAAAAGCAGAGGGAGAGAATCCCAACAGGCTCTGCAACACCAGTGCAGAGCAGGATATGGGGTTGGAACTCATGAACCATGAGATCATGACCTGAGCTGACATCAAGAGTCGGACACTTAACCGACTGAGCCACCCAGATGCCCCTCTCTTAATCAACCTTATGTGAAAATGTCTTGTTCTCAGATATTCTTGGTTTTATATTATACACTGAAATCTCATCAATTCATAGCAACATATGCTTTACTATCTAATTAGTATCTGTCAATTTATCTGTGGACATAAAAAGCATCTTCTTTGATTCATTTCTTCCTTGCCAAAGGAAAGAAAAAATACAGAATTTAAAGAGTGAGGCTAAATGTAATGTAGGCATATTCTGTGCACGAGTCTAAGACATGATGCTCCTCAGTGTGACAATGGAGCAGAGAGTCCAGGGAGGGACTGTAGGGTGGAACAGCAAGGGAAACGTAAAACATTAGTGAAAAGTTTTATTTGTAAGTTCAAAGAAATAGCACATGAAATGTAGGTGCCTCACAAAACCAAATACCCTATCTGGAAGTCACTGGATACATGCCCATAATATTAATAAAACTGGCTAACGTTTCTACTGGGCTTATAGATGCACAAAGGACTTGCCTCCTTTATCTCCTTTAATCCTGTAATTCTGTAAAGTAGCTGTTGCTCATAGGCCTGCTTTGCACTGAAGGAACAGAAGAGAAACTAAGTAATTGGCCCAGTACCACACAGTTAGGAAATGTTAGAGCCGAGACTTGAAAATAGCGCCTCTGACCTCAGACACGGGCTGCCTCCCACTGAATCTAGTAAAGAATATTTGTCCAGCCAGCATCCCAAAAACATGGTCTTGTTTTGGTCTGTTTTAGTTTGATTTTTGGTATGAAATGTGTCACCATGAATACTTGAACAGTGTGTTTTTTTTACTTTTTAGTCTCTGTCATTTACAACCTAGACACTTTCCAAGTAAATATTTCTCTAAAGAGATTTCTTGAGCCAGAAATTGAACACATCCTAACCCCTCTGGGATGAACCCTCACCCATTCTCTACAGGAAAAGCAAGGCTGGTGTTTGGCCCCCAACTCCTCTTGCCACAGCTCCGGGTAACCCTTAAATTACCAGACCCCAAACAGGTCATTCACTTTTATAGAAACTGTCAACACACCCTCTAAAACTGTCAATAGTCCCAAACTTCTTTAACTGACTGTCCTGATGACAAGGGGCAGGCTCTAACTTCAGCCCACTCAGTGAGGTCCCAAGTCCTACCAGCTGCATGGCCCCCGTCTCCAAAACAAATCCCCTCTTCTGCTCATCTGAAGCTCACATCAGCTTCTCCACGTCCAGTGTTTTTGAGTTTCTGCAGCTCCCGTCCTGGAGTTTGTGCCTTGAGCTGTGGATCAGAGTCCCTTTTTCCTGAAACACAGATCGTAGTAAGATTTTTCTACAAAGGCTCTTCCTGCTGACCCCCTTTCCTCAAGGAATCAGAGGTATCATGCCTCTTCCTTTTGACTTCTGCTGCCATCCCCAATAAAGACAAATAAGCAACCACATCAGCTTCCATTTGTTCTCCCTCCCGTTTTCCTTCTACCCCGAATCTCCATTTTCCTAGGCCTTTCCCCTTCTGGAGTTGGTCTGCAGGGCACAGCCATAGTGGCCTCTCTGACTGAAGCTGGAGGGAAAGGGATCAGGCCTCAGCGTACCTGAAATTCTGTAGGCAGGTGGCTGCCTACTGAGGGCTGTGATATGGCAGGCCCTGTGCTGGCTGCTCTTGTTGCATAGCCCTGACTCTTCTCCCCTTTGTTCCTTGAGTTTTGCCCAGTGAGGACTCACCACCCCCATCTCTCAGGCCCCCTGAGTTAGGGTCTCTAGCAGTTTCTGCAGCTGCTAGCTCTTCTCTTCACCCTCAACTTCTTCACTCAAGTAAGCCTGCCACTGCAGCCCCACAGATGGAGGGAGGGTAGGACAGAAGGCTGCAGGGAAAAGGGTGGCAGCACCCTCTTCATAGAGATAATGGAAGCCCAGCAGGGTGTGACCATAGGATGTCCTGAGGTCTGGAGACCTGACAGGTCTAGCCCTGGTGCTGCCACTGATTGGCTGGGCAACCCTGGACAAGTCACCTAACCTCTCTGCTTCTGGGGTTTCTTCCTCTAAAACATAAGGGAAGTGGGCTAAGTAGCCTCTGAGGTCTTTTGATTTATTAGCTGTCACATTATGTAGTAGAACCACATGTCCAGAAGCTGTTCTGCTCAGCTCTTTCCTCGAGACAGCCTTGGCTATGCACTAAGAGTTGCCAGTGTACCTCAATCTCATTTCGGATTATAAGAAAATTCTTCCTGTGCCTTGGTTTTAGAACTTTTCCAATGATATGTTGATTCTGAATTTATGACACCACTTATAAAATCATGTGTTGCCATTTCTGATTGTTTCTACCTCTACACCTACTACTCTACTTCTACTCACACCATGCAGTTTCTACATGAAAGGATGTGTTCTCAGGTTGGACAGATGCAAGGAGAGGTCTCCAGAATAGCCAGAGGACATGAACCTCTGTTTGCTTCAAGATAAAGGAGTTTGGAGAGACCCAGTGCCCATATTCTAGGGTCTTTCTAGATTTGTGTTCCTTTGGGGGGGGGGGTGGAAGTCACATGGTTAAAAACTTTCAGGAAACTCCAAATATTAGCTCTTTCTTGGAGATTCACCATGTATATTAGCATATGTAGAGCTCCAAGAAATCCTGCCAGTGAAGAAATAACTTATCCTAGCATTTTCCAAGCTTATATAGCCCTAGATACCTTCTTCACAAAATACTCTAACATCTGGTAGAACATGTCCCCATAACAATGTTTGGGAAACATTGCCACAGACCATTACTGACCTATCTCTATCTGGATCTTCAGAGGGGAAAGGGATAACTACACCTGCTGGAACATTTATCGAGCACCTATTGTATGCAAAACACATGGGAATAATTCCCAATTGGCAGATCAACTGTCTACCAACCCGGATTTCAATATCTAAAGCTACAGAGAGACAGGCACACAAATAAGCATGCCCGTCAACAAACAAGACAAATGAAGTGTCAAGTGCAGCTTGGGAGCATAGGAACCAGGCCACTGGGCAACTGTCTGACTTCCTGAGTTGAATTTCCCTGCTCTCAGCTGTCAGTCTTAAGCTCCTTGCTTTGCTCCACCAGGGCAGTTACTTCTCAGCCTGTTATCAAAGCAGGACATCCATTGTTTATTTTTATAAACCAGGTGGTTGGTAAGGCACACTGGTACTTTTATCTTGTGCTGAACATCTTAGAATTTTTGCAGCTCTGTTAGTTTTTATTCGGAGTTGGGGTCTATTCTTTCCCCAGAAAAGATGACATCCTTTTCACAAAGTAAGAAAGGTGCTGGAATGGCCAAGGTCACACCCTTTTTTTTTTTTTAATATAACAGGGTTACTTTTTTTTTAATGTTTTATTTATTTTTGATACAGAGAGAGACAGAGCATGAGAGGGGGAGGGGCAGAGAGAGAAGGAGACACAGAACCGGAAGCAGCCTCCAGGCTCTGAGCTAGCATACCCTATTGTTTAATCCCACTCTGAGTCAAGTGTAATTGTAGTTTGTGGACCTGATAATTCCCAGATGGCCTGAGGTCCTCAGGGCACCTTCTAAAACCCATTTGTGATGCACCGTTATTTTTCTGAGTACTTCCCCTTGAGCCAAACCATATCCACCTCACACAGGCCCTACCCACACCCTCTTTCCCCATCTCCTGTTTCCCATTCCCTTCCTGCCAGCGGCCCTTAGACTTTTATTGCTACGTTTTTTCTGAATTTTTTTCTTGCTCCCTTTTCACCTGTCTTCTGCCTCTCCTTTCTGGCCTCTTTAAAAGAAAGAAAGGCTCATTCTTTCTGAAGGTTTAATCCTTAGAAGTTCCTCTCTGGAAGAGGCACCTGAGTGACTCAGTCTGTTAGGCGTTGACTTCAGCTCTGGTCATGATCAAATGCAAACAGGTTCTAGCACTGCATCGGGCTCTGTGCTGACAGCTCAGAGCCCGGAGCTGGCTTCGGATTGTGTCTCTCCCTCTCTCTTTTTGCCCCTCCCCTATTTGTACTCTGTCTCTCTCTTTCTCTAAAATAAATAAACATATAAAAAAATCAAAAACAAAAAAAAAAGCTCCTCTCTGTAAAACAGAAGGGAAGCTGGCACTGTAACGAAAAGGCCAACATTGTTTCTTTTTTTTTAATTTTTTTATATCTTTTTTGAGAGACAAAGAAAGATAGCGCGAGCAGGGGAGGGTCAGAGAGAGAGGGAGACACAGAATCTGAAGACAGGCACCGGGCTCTGAGCTGCTGTCAGCACAGAGCCCAATGCAGGACTCGAACCCACGAACCATGAGATCATGACCTGAGCCAAAGTCGGATGCTCAACCAACTGAGCAACCCAGGCACCCTGGGCCAACATTGTTTCTACAAAGACTGTATCTTGAAAAAGAAGTTGTTTATTATTTTTGTAAATTATCAGTGTCAGTTGACATTTATTGAGTATGTACTCTGCTCCAAGCATGAGGTCCCTTTACATACATTGTCTATTTTATTAGTCACCACAACCGTTATGATACAGGACATTTATTCCCATTTTATGGATGAGCAATTGAGTCTCAAGGAAGATAGGAAACTTGCTCAAGGTCATAGAAAGAGTTAAAAAAAAAAGTAGTGCCAAGAAATAAGCTGCATTTCTCTGGTTCCCTGTCCTGTGTTCTCCCTCCTCTCCCCCGCCCTCCTGTAGAGCAAGGAAGTTGAAGAGACAGAATTCTGGTTTTCATCAGATTTATTTATTCCCTAACAAGTCTCATTCACAGAAGCTCACCCCTCCACACATGCACTGCACAGACAGCAGATTGAATTACCTCCTTAATGATCTATCATATCTACCGGTGTCCAGCTTGGCCAGGATGTAATTGATCTTGGTCAGATGCCAATATCCTTTGTTTCTTCACACAGATTTGTCTTCAGGGGAACATATACCACCACATGCAAACCATATTATTCCCTTCCATTCTCTCCTTCCTGCTTGATCATTATTGTTGGTTTCGTTATTAGTCTCCTGTTCCCTACTGCATCCTCACTGCAATTGGCAAACATTTGTCATTGGGCCCTACAAATGAAAGCATGATTTGCTGGGCTTGCTTTTACTTTGCTGTGAAAGGTATTCACCTACCTGAGGACCAGAGTGATTCACAGTATGTCTCAGAATCTCTGGACCTCATTGGTGGCCCTGAGAGACGGCTTTCACCCTCTTCCTTTTTCCAATCACTGTCCTATGGCCAGTGACTGCCCCATCCAGGGGACTTAAATAATGGTGGGGGGCACTTCCTGTCCATAACTCGGGGCACCTCAGAATGGGCCCAGCCAATTCTGGAGCAGATGAGAAGGCCACCACCACCCTTATTCTCTGATGCCCAATTGTCTCAAGGAAAATGGAATTTTCCAGTCATGGGCCAAATTACCCATAAACCTTCTGTGTCTTGGCTCCCTGGGCATCCTTCCCCTGCACTGGCCTCTTAAGCCTCTTGGGTGGAGCTGTCAGCCTCACTTCCCCTACTGCAGCCCCCAGATACCCTGGACACTCAGGTGCTTGGACACTCTTCTGAGAAGGGCAGCATCAACAGGGAGTGCCTTGTACCTGACTCAGAACATGAGGTTATTAAGCACATCCCACTCAAGCTGGACTCTGTGCTGGGAAATAGATTAGTAAAACCATCAATACCTGCTTTCAAGAAGCTCAGATTTCAGTGGAAGGAGCCAGGGGGAAAGTTGTCACATGTCAGTGATAAAGTTAGGTTAGAGCAGAGGATGGATTAACCACCCGAGGGTTCAAGAAAGGCTTCCTGAAGGAGATGACACCTGGGCTACTTGGCAACCAATGGGATGTGAGGGTGGCAGATGGAGGAGGAGTCAAGGGCTGGAGTCAGGGTGGGCTTATAGAGCCTTTGGGCCCTCCAGGTGGAAATGCCCAGTTAATTCTTAAATAAACAGAACAAGAGAGAGATATTCAAAGACAGCAGCAAGGAGATGGGTAAAACCAGGTAAGTGAAGGAAATCATCTAGGGAGAGAAGATAGCATAAAAAGGGATCTAAGAAGAGCCAAGAAATACCAGCATTCAAGAATCAATTTGTACCAGCAGAGGACAGGATTATGAGCATGGACTCGGGCTAGGCTGCCCATGTTGGGATCCTACCTTCACAACTTACTAGTGTGTGGCCCTGTGCAAGTGACTATAACTCTGCTTCCATTTCATCTATAAATGGGGTGAAAATGACATATACCTCACTGATTTCTTGTAGGATTAAATTAATACATGTTAAGCATGTAAAACGGTCTTTTTAAGTAGACTGTATAAGCAAGCCTTAATAGCATTATTCCTTCACTGATGTCAGAAAAGGCAAAAGGAAAAGGACCGCCTGTGACAGAGGTACCTTTCTTGGTGTCCTCTGGCACTGCTCAGCTGAGATTCCCAGTGAGGAGAGGTAAAGGAGAACTCCCGTTGGAACCAGATCACAGCTGGATGGAAAAGGACGGATCATGCTGGATGGTACAAATGCCACCATCTCCTGGGAGGGCAGGGATGGTGTCTGCCTTGCTCACTGCATGCCCCAGTGGCGAGAGCAGTGCCTGGTGGAGTGTGAGCTCCTGAAGGACAGAAGAGCCCTCAGTAAACATTTGCTCAATAAGTATGTATTTTCTGAAAGTCCTGCAACTCAGCTGGTGTGAAGAGACTGCAGGGATCAGGAAAAGCATATGGACCACTCCAATGGTGGCCGCAGCTTGGGGAGAAAGCTTGGGGACATCTCCTGACTCACTTGACCCTTTGTCTGGGACACTTAGATGTTTCTGTGAATGAGCTTCAGGAGGGAATCTCCCAGGCCTCTCCCTTCCAGACTCTTTAATTCATGAGGACCCTGTCTTATTCAGTGTGTCATTAAAAACTTGGAATTTTAGATAGGTGACAGAACAGGAACATTTGTAGACAATTGGCATATGCTTACACCATGGTCTCCTCGACCTCTCAGAATGCCAGCATTCTATTTCTAAAGGGAATGTTCCTCGCCTGCTTGGATCTTTGAGCTGAGCTCATCATAGTTTTGTTAAGACATTTCTTTGCTCACTAGATCAGAGTAGCTGTTGGAGCTCTCATACAGTTTAAAAAGCTATAATGAATCCACTCTTTGGTCTGATGCTCATAAGAGAAAATGGGAAGTAGTAAAGCATGATAGTTTAAAAGCACAGGCTTTTAATTTGGTTTGTTCCTAGTGTATAGGTTGTGTAACCTTGGACGAGCTACCTCCTCCACTCTGAACCTCAGCTTCCTCGTTTGTAAAATGGGAATGGCATTAGTCCCAGCATGTGAGGCCGAGAGGATCAAAAGGGATAAGCAGTGTCCTCCTCACAAGTATGTGCCCCAACACATGGCAGCTGTTGTTATGTTAAGTGTTATTATTAAAATCATGCAAAGAGGAAACAAAACTCATAAATGGCCCAGCAATAGGATCAGGATAGTTTGGAACTAACAACTCACTTATATCAAGACTTTTTATGTGAACTCCTAGTCATGGGTTTCAATCCCATTATTAAAATGAAATGAAATAGCAAAGACCCTATTCTAGGACTATCAATAAATACTTCTACAAAAGGAGAGGACATGGATGAGATAAGGCTCACTCTCAAGTACTATTTAGTAATTGGTTTCAGAATGAATGATCCGTCCAATGGAGTATGGCAGGAGAGCGAGCAGAGGCTAACGCCTCCTGCACAGCTGTTGGCAGTTCTCTGCAGTCCATTTAACCAGCAGTGACGTTTGCATATCTACATCACCATGTTTCCTCCAGTTGCTTTTAAAACAGTAAGCAGCCATAAGAAAGTATGAAATCCTGCCATTTGCGACAACATGGATGGACCTGAGGGCATCAAGCTAAGTAAAACAAGTCAGACAGGGAAAGACAAATACCTATGATCTCATTTATATGTAGAATTAAAAAAAAATAGTAACAACAACAAGAAACCAAGCTCATACAGAGAACAGATTGGTATTTGCCAGACGTGGGGGTTAGAAGGTGGGAAAAATGGATGAAGAGGGTCAGAAAGTACAGACTTCCCATTATAAGCAATTAAGTCATGAGGATGTGATGTACAGCATGATAATTATAGTTAATAATACCATAGTGCTCATTTGAAAGTTGCTTAAGAGAATAGGTTGTAAAAGTCCTCATTAGAAGAAAAAAACATTTTGTGTAACTATGTATGGTGATGGCTACAGCCATCATTTCATAATATATGCAGATGTTGAATCACTATGTTGTATGCCTGAAACTAATATGATGTTATATGTCAACTGTACCTAAATTTTAAAAAAAGTAATGCAGGTGCACCTGGATGGCTCAGTTGGTTGAGCATCCATCTTCAGCTCAGGTCATGATCTCAGAGTTTGTGAGTTTGGGCCCCATATCAGGGTCTGTGCTGACAGCTCAGAGCCTGGAGCCTCTGATTCTGTGTCTGCCTCTCTCTCTGCCCCTCCCCTGCTCACACTCTGTCTCTCTGTGTCTCTCAAAAATGAATAAGCATTAAAAAAAATAGTGCAGTGTTACAAAGAGTGGAACAGCAAAACATTTTCAGAACTTTTAATAAATGTATTCTTTCTATGAAAAGCCAGTTTAAATTAAGTATCTCATGTGGAATTGAGCACTTGTCAAAGCTTCTAGAATTCACGCCCTGGGAATATTTGCATGTAACTTGTGACATGAACTGTTTGTTAAATAGAACCAAAATAAACAAAATAATTTCAAAAAAATAAACAATCTAGGGAATTTAGAATTTTGAGTATTTAGGGAATTTTTAGTTGAAGAATTTGAGAATAAACATCTTTTGCAAACTATGGGGAAGACATTCTGCAAACAATAGAAGAATGGTTTCTGTCCTCCAGGAGCTGACAATTTAGAGAAGGTAGATATATAAACAACTTACTTAATTGCAAAGCAGAACATGCTATCTTACTTTCTCTATAGTTGTTTCAACCCCTCCTTGCCCTGCCTAGCATATTTCCTGGCAGATTCACAGGCATACAGTACTGTGGAAAGAATACGCACCATTACGGAGACATGAATAAAGTAATTTGGGAGACCTGCAGGGACAAGGAATGGTAAAAAGACTGGGCTTCCAAAGATGGTAGCATACAGATGGCATACAGCAAAGTTGGCCTTGTACTTATTTGTACCACTCACAATAGATATTCATAATATCTACTGTACCACTATTTAATTACTTGCTTATGTTATTTTCCTCCATGAAGTTGCAACCTCCCCAAGAGTAGGTACCATATCTGTCTTGTTACTAGTATCCAACATGGGACATGGAATATAGTAGATACTCAATATACTCAGTAAGTTTTTGTTAAAACAAGGAGGGTCATCAGACATATTTGTTAAGGCTTCCCCCCGCCCTAGTCGCAAGTTAACAGCAACTCAACTCAAACTTGCTTAAGCAAAATTCAGGCATTTTTTTTTTTGGTTTATGTATATGGACTCTTCATAGGGCTTCAAGTATGGCTGGATCTAGGAATCTAACTAAGATCCTCAGGAATCCGTCTTTATCTTTCTTTTGTATTATCTGCATTCTGAGGCAGGCTGTCCTGATATTGTGGTGAAAGGCAGCCAACTCATATCTTTACATTTTACGATCCCAACAAAAAAAAATTGTGTCTCTTTTCCTGATAGTTTCAGGAAAGACTCGATCAAGGAGGGATGTGGTTGGCCTGGCTTGGGTCATATACCCATCTTTGAACAAATCACTGAGACAGTGCCTAAAGGCAGGAGAGGAACAGTCTCATGAATTCTCTATATCAAGATAGTGAAAGCTGATTCATCTAAGAGATGTTGGACAGCCAGAGTAAACACAAAAAAAACCCTATGTATTCACATCCCAAGAAAACTGGACAATAGAGCAGAGATAGGAATAGCCAGAGAATAGGAAGTGATACAAAACATAGTAGAGTTGAAATGTCGGCAACAGTGGAAATTAATGCCAAAGATGTTAATTTAGATCAGATGGTACTAGGCTTGAAGGCCAAAAAAAGTTTAGAGTTCATTCTGTGGAGAGTTGTGATAGAATGTGAGGGGAACAAGATGGAGTGTAATCCAAGGTATATTTATGGCTTCTCTAGAAGCCACCTTTAAGGGCCTCTCTTCTCTCCTCTGTGTCCCTCCTAAACCACGAGTCACTGGTGGAAACATGCCAAGCAGGACATGGAGTTCAAGAGGCTCTCCTGCAGCCACTTTATGTCCGGAAGGACGCCTGGGCATATGTAACCTGCTGGCCTCTGCAGCCTCAACAAAGAGATCCTGGCATGAATATGTCACAGCCTCTGCTGTAAGAAGCTCCCAGCGGGGAGAGATTGGTTTCTGACAAAGTACCAGAAATATACCTGCATATACACATATATGAATATGTATGTGTGTATGGATACATATGGGACTGGGTGGTTTGAATAGGAAAAAGGGGATATTTTATTTCTCATGAGGAGTCAGTGAAGCCTTCAGAAAAGGGAATATGTAAATTATCCTTTTACTAGGAAAGGCTTGTGCTCAGGGCACAGACCCTTCTCAGGGCAAGCACAGATTCTTCCTGGTCCAGCCCTGGACTCCTTCCTTCCTTGTAATTAGAAGGAGAACTTAGAGATTCCGTTCTTCAGGACTTCCGTGTTCTGCTTCCTAGAATTCAGCTTCTTTACAGCTCAGGTAACAGCACTACCAGTGACATTCCCAGCAGTAAACACTTACCGAACAGGGGACTGCACAGCCAGTTACAAGGTAAATACTATTGTTCCCATTTTACTGAAGAGGAAATGGAGGCTAATAACTAGGCAACCTGCCTCAGACCCAGGCACAAGGAGACAGTGGAATGGAAGCCAACACAGTCCACTCAGCCCAGCGCTGTGCTGTGCACCCCTATGCTCTCCACCCTGCACTCACTGCCCACTCCTGCCTGCTGGCAAATGGGCGACCTCAGGGAAGTTACTGAGACGGCGATCTGTGCAGTACCACAGAAATGACACTTCAGCTGTGACTAAGGGCTGCGCCAGGGGTGCAGAAAGGCACACCTAACCCATGACATAATTTTCTGCCTAAGTATGTGAAAGATTGCCAGTTATCCTA
This sequence comes from Helogale parvula, assembly GCA_004023845.1. Lineage (NCBI taxonomy): Eukaryota > Metazoa > Chordata > Mammalia > Carnivora > Herpestidae > Helogale > Helogale parvula. The sequence goes on along the minus strand of PJEM01016862.1, from coordinate 8,276 downwards.
AAATGCAGCCTCCTGGGCCCTGCTCTCAGAAAGTCTGGGTGCGACCTTGGAATCTGCATTTCAACAATCACCCTGCTATGGCCACTAGAGGTTCTGAGGCCAGTGTTGTGCATTTTGAGGAGTGCTACCTAGGCAGGGGTGTGTGTGTGTGTGTGTGTGTGTGACACACAATGTGTGTGCTGCCCACATGCTCACATGCCCACGGTTCAGGGTTGTTTTAGGAAAGCTCTTTGGAGGGCACGTGTCAATGTGCACTGCATATAAATTACTTCAGAGCAGCTTTGTCTGGTGTTCATTGTCTTTTTTATATCTCGCCATTCGAGCCCAGTCCTTGCAGTTAGGGTGACCAGATGCCCACTACAAAGGATCATCTTTCTATGAACACTGCTCGGCATATTTAAAAAAAAACTTTTTGGCACGAAGATATTTGTCTCTTTTTTCTGGACCTGGGAACAGCAGTAGGAAGTGTTCAGGCCTTTTCCCAAATATAATCCCTGACCGATTGGAGGCTGAGAATCCTCTCTGCCAGCAGCCTCCTGGGACTCTGGATGGCCTGCCTGACAGTCACAGGCACGGGGCACCCCCACACTGAAGATGTGGGAAAGATGGTCTTAGTCCTTGAGGACGTAAGGTCTAGTGGGGGAGACAGAACAGACCCATGTGAAAGAGTCAGGAACACAAATATAATAAAAATAAAGCAGATGCAAATCCTTGCAGCAGTGAGAATCCCAGTGCAGATGTGAGCTTGATCTCGGGGTCCACCATTAAGTCACAGGAAGAAGTTGAATATGAGTTGCTAGGTGAGTATCAGAAAAGCCTTCCTAGAAGGGTCATGTTCACTCTTTTGCCATGTCTCATGGAGCACTTCCTGTGGGCAGTGCTACTGGTGAGCATGGCAGACCCAGGGTGGGGGAACACAGTGCTAATTGTGTAGGGGGCCTGGGGTCAAGGAGACTGGGGGCACCACATAGCCCAGCGCAGGGACCCAGCCCAGATGGAAATCAGAGCAGTCCACCTCAAAAAAGTGATGTTTGCATCAGATTCCTAAAGGCAGCCCTGCCCCTGACCTTAGGAAAGCCAGGATGAAGTACAAAGGGCAAAGCAAAAAGAAGGCCCCAGCCAGTGGCCTGCCCACCTTCTCTTTCCATCCTGGGTTGTGTGCCTAGGTGTGGACACCTCAGACCTCCAGTTCAAACTCCATTCACACACCATACCCCCACAGTCCCTTAACCAGCCTTTGGGCCTGGAGTTATGATCTACCCACAGGAGGACTGATCCAGATACAAGGCTCTTGCAGGCCCAGAAGTGGGCTTGAGCTGTTTAGAGAAAGGACTTGGGGGTCCTGGGTGTTCAGGGATGAATGATTTGTAAGTGGGTGCACAGCCTCTGGGCAGACCCTTTCCCTCCACCCCAGCACGGGCCTTCTAAAGCATGGAGCCCAAAGCAGGTCCTGACTGCAGAATCTGAAGGCAGTTTTAGGTAAATCAGAGTTTGGGGGGCCAGGGAGATCCTTCCCATAGAAGACCCGTGAAATGAGAAAAGGCCTTGGTCATCTCCCTAAAAGCAGGAGTGTGGAGAAAGGATGATGGTGAGGTTGCAGAACCAACAGGGGCCTGGCAGCCAAGGTAAGGATTTGGCTTTACAAAGGACACAGGCAGGACATGGTGGGGGCCAGAGAAAGGTAATTATGAATGGAGCAAAAACATTCCTTCCAGACTGAGCTTGTGTGATGCCAACAAGGTGTTTGATGTGAGGAGAGCAAGCTGTTGACTTTGGCTAGGCCTAAAAGTACTGAGGAAGGCAAAAAAGGAGGAAAAGAAACGTCTGGAGAAGAGCAGTTGTGGAGGAGTTTGTAGGCCTGTACCTGGGGTCAGACCCTCAGGGCAAGCACAGAGCCTCTGGGAGGGACTCTTGTGGAATTGGGCTGGGAGCCAGATTCTGACTTTATTCTGTGCTGGCCATTCAAATAGGGCAAAGTAATCTGGCACGTTTAACACCTTTCTACACTATGCTTGAGTTTTAGTACTTTCTATGTTTGCAATTTTTGTGTTTTTCTATGTGATTTCAGTGTCCTGAAATTCTTTCTGGATTGGCAACACATTCCATTTTCCACTTAATAAGTATGACCACCATTTATGCTTTGGGCAAGATGTTTCAGTCGTTGCCTAATCCTTGTGGGTTTGTTTTTTTTTGTGTGACAGTTGTTTTTCATAATTAGTGATGAAAATCTCATCACTTACTGCCTATGAAATTATAAATACATTAGTTTACAATAAGATTTTTTTTGTCCCTCAAGTCTGTAAGCAGATGGTGTGTGTGTGTGTGTGTGTGTGTGTGTGCGTGTATGTGTTGTGTGTGTGTGTTTATGATAACAGTTCTTACATAATCTCAACAACCAGGCCCTGGGGACTCACACTCAGAGATGGAACGGCTGGTTTAAATTAGGTTTCCATGTGAAATACTGTATCGCTATTTTTTTCCTAGCATTGTGGGAAAGTATATGGAAAATGATTTGACTGATAGGAAATAAATCTGGCTGCATGATCAGAATTGAGGCACAAACCACGTGGTGGTCTGCGCCTGCTCTGTGAAGCTGGGCTCTCCAAGGGAAGCTGAATTAACCCTTTCAGGCCTGTACACTAGTAAGTCACTGTGTGGGACCAGAATAGCCTGAAAGAGCAGTAACTCTCCAGAGCTGCTGATTGGTCATCCGTTTCAGTAAAAAAGGAACTAAAGCCATAAGAGGAATATAGCCAGAGATCTCAAGAACTAATACATCAGGTATCTTTGGGAAACCCTTTTAACTTTTGGGAATTTATTTTCATTTGTAAAGAGATGGGTTAAAATTTTCTAGCTCAAAGAGTCAATAATTTTGTGATTCTAAGTGTTTGCTCATGGTTTCCCAGAGCAGGATAGGGCTCTCCAAAGGCAAATCACATGAAAGGAAGAACTACAGTGAACACCAACAACACTCAATCACTATTAGCAAAACAGTTTCTTGCTCTGGAGAGCCAGGGCTTCACTAAGGTGACTTTTCTCTGGGTAACCAGGTGATGAAGGGACAAGGCATAGAGACAGTGAGCAAGGGATTGCTTATAGCTGCAGGAGAAGGGATGGCTCTGGGACTCCGGTTCCTGTGTGCTCAGAACAGCCCTGGGAGATCAGAACGAATGGTCATCTTAGGTTATCTTTTTCCCAAGAGGCTCTGAATTCCTTGCAGGATGATCTGGACCAGGGCTTGTCCTAGGAATCTGATTCCACATCTGTTCTCCTGACGTTGAACCAGATCCAGAGCAGGCTGAGAGCAAAGATGTATGCTCAGAGCCCACCAGGCTGGGGCAGGGCTGGGGCAGGGCTGGGGCAGGGGCTCAGGGTGGCAGGTGGTTTCTCACATCCTGTATCAGCACTCCTGGCTAGTCCCACAGTGTGAACCTGTTTTAACACTGAAGGACCCACTATTTCGCTTTTTGTTTCTGTGTAGGAAAGGGAAAGAGGTGTTCAGCGTCTCTCTCTTCTCTTTTCCTTTTTTCATTGCTTGAATTATTTTTTTGGTTATCTTCTTGGTAACTTCTCCTTTTAGTCCAACTCTGTGTGCAAATGTGCAGCTCTTAACCAAGTGCTTAGAAAAATCTAACCAGTGCGAAGTTTAAAGAAACTGTCATTCCTCATCAAATAAAAGAGCACCGTACTAGGAGTCCTAGTTTTGACATTAACAAGAACTGTGATCTTAGATCACTTCTCCCATGAGCCATAGATTCTTCATCTGGAAAAATGGGTTTGTACCCCCCTCTGTGGTTGCTGCCAGAACTAAATGTCATTTGTTCTTACCATTTTATCAATGGGGGTAGTGGGAGTGGGAGGCAAGTGCACTGTGCCGGAGACCTTAAGCCCCTTTTTGTTGCAGTTGTCGTGGGTCACCATGAGCAGGTGTCCTGGCCTCCCCCTCCCTCAGGCCAGGGAAATGAGTTGGTGTTAGCACTCTTACTGAACCAGTGCAGCTAATGGGCCATGTGGGGTCAAGACCAAGGCTTTAGTTTGTTAATAACTGAGTTTATCAGCTGTTACATATGTTAACATATGTAAAGTGCTTAGAATAATCCCCAGCACACAGTAAGTGCTATGTAAGTATTTGTTCATTATTAGTTAGTCATTTGAGGAGCATAATATATAATGCATTTATGAAAATTAGTTTAAATGTATAATTTTTTTGCATTTTTCATTTGATAGGATGCATTTTACTATTTGATAAATGTTCTTTTATTTATGGATTAAGTGAATTGATTGGATTTAATTTTGCTATCCATCAATTAAATGTATTTATATGTATTTTAATCAATATTATCCTTGGACTTTATTTTCCTATAGTCTCATGGAATTTTATAGATCAAAAAGGAGTTCATGAATTACCTTTCAGCCTCCTTACTTTAAAGGCGAAGAATATGGAGAAGTAAAATGACTTTCCCAGCGTCCCATAGCAAAATAGTGATGGAGCCCCAGAGATTCACTTCAGATCCTTCAGCTGGGTCTTTCATTTCCTAATACTAAATTGATTGTTAAAAAAGAAAAAGAGTGGGGCACCTGGGTGGCTCAGTTGGTTAAGCTTCCAACTTTGGCTCAGGTCATGATTTCACGGTTCGTGGGTTCCAGCCCCACATCAGGCACTGTGCTGACAGCTTGGAGCCTGAAGCCTGCTTCATATGCTGTGTTTCCCTCTCTCTCTGCTTTTCCCTTGTTCATACTCTGTCTCTCTCTCAAAAATAAACATTAAAAAATTATTTTTAAACATTAAAAATTTTTTAAAAAAGAAAACAAAAAGTTTTCCTGTGGAAAAAAATATTCATTGAGTTTGCAAGACATAGGATCAGTGGATCCCCTCTCTGCATTTTCTAGGTGAGCTCCTGGGTGACATGGCTGATCCTAACGGCGGGCTCCATGGAGGAGAAGCGGGAAGTCTTCTCCTATTTAGTGCACGTGGCCAAATGCTGCTGGAACATGGGCAACTACAATGCTGTCATGGAGTTCTTGGCCGGTCTCAGGTATGGGAGTGGGAAATACAGTTATCTGGGTCTGAGCTGAATGGCACCGAATTAATTGCCCTAGAAACCACATTTACCCAAACCAGGCACTTAGTGATTATTTGCAGGAAATGCGTTATTCTTTGCTAACACCACAAACCTTGCCCCTCAGAGATGTAGCAGGATTCAGCCCCTGTGGCCAGTCACGATCCTAATTAGCTGTGTCTGCTCTGATCCAATGCTGTTGGCCAAGCTGTGTAAAATTTCCTGCTTACATAACTACATCAGCCGCATCACTGACCCCTACTTACCTTCTGTGTCCTATAAACCCCACTGTTATCTATCTCTTCCCAGCTCTGCCTTAGAATTGCCTCAGCACCGTAGAGTCCCAGCCACTGCCTGGGAATGGCTAACACTGATAATAAACATTCAATAAGGGTAGCTCTTATTTTTATTGAATACTTGCTATGTATCAAGCATTGGACTGTGCATTTCCTATGCATTAAATATTTTAATTCTCAGTTTTTTTGGTAGGTACTATTATTATTCCTACATTTTACAAAAGAAGGAACTAAAGTTAGAGTTAAGTCATTCATCCAAGGCCACCTGGCATGACTGGGATGTGAATGCAGACAGCATTGATTTTGAGAACCCTTGCCCTTAACCTCTGATATCCTGTCCTTATGCCTTCTCCACTAAACTAATAATAAGATCAACATTTTACCAATAAAGACTTCTGCTTTATTCCCTTTCAAGCCTCAGTTACCTGGCATAAAGTAACTGCCCCCACTCGTAATGGAAGGCAGTATGGTATGAGGAAGAAGAGCATGAGTTGTTGGGTCAGAATAACAGAGAGTGAAATTCTGGCTACCCCATGGAATATCTATGTGATCTGGGCAAGTTACTCGACCTCCAAGAGTTTCTTTATCTGTAAAATGGGGATGATAATAATAAAAAGTACCTACCCCTCACCCAGGATTTAGTGACATAGTACAGTGTCTAGCATGCAGGTTTGGCATGCAGGAAGGCTTCATAAAGTGAACCTGTTGTTCTTAGTATCTGAGATTCACCTTCCCAGTGAGGGTTCTCATAAATAGATCTCACTTCCTAACATTATCGAGATTTTTCTTTGAGTCTCCAAATCCCCGCAATGGGATTCCTGGTGGGGGAAGAAAGGAAAATTCTCAGAGCTGGAAAATTTTTTGTCCTTTTGAACTTTCTTAACTAAGAATAAACTCAAATGGCATGACACTGGCATTGAAAATGATCATACAAATGTATCAGGCATAGCTCAAAAGAAGGAAAAAATAGAAAAAAATACTGGGAGAACAGGAGATGATTTGGATGATTGGATTCTCTTTGTGATAAATTTTCTAAAAAGAACCTCTAGTATTTTTCTCTAGAAAATGATCATGTTATGACAACACAGTTCTATTTTAATGACACTTCTCTGTGTTTTGCAAGTGGGTGCCAGCTACTGGCTGAGGACCTCACTTCCTCTCTTCCGGACATCACTGTCCTCAAAGCATGAGAGCTGGCCTGCTCTGAAGTGAATGACAAGAAAACAAGGCAGAGCTGCAGCACCTATTATGACCCAACCTCAGAGGTCACACACTATCACTTTACCACATTATACTCGTCACATAGGACTACACTGGTTGATTGTGGGTGGGGCCTGTGCTACACAGGGAAGTGTGGGTCATTGGAGGAAATAATTCAAAGTAAAAAGATTTATAAATAACAGTATTTACTCAATCATGGTGTCAATTTAAAACAACGCAGGGGTGCCTGGGTGGCTTAGTTGGTAAAGCATCTGACTCTTGATTTTTGGTTCAGGTCATGATCTCACAGTTATGAGTTCGAGCCCGATGTCAGGCTCTGTGCTGACAATACAGAGCAAACCTGCTTGAGATTCTCTCTCTCTCTCTCTCTCTCTCTCTCTCTCTCTCTCTCTCTCTCTCTCTCTCTCTCTCTGCCCTCCCCCTCTAATAAATAAATAAATAAATAAAAATTTAAAAATAAAAAATCCCAAACAAACATAGAGGGGAAATGAAGGAAATAACATGATGCATTCTTACAATGAACTATTATTTAGTTACCAAAAATGTTTATGAAAAATGTTTAGTATCATTGGAAAACGGGTAATATATAATGCATAAAAATATCTGGGAACAAGGCTCTCTGTATTTAAAATCCTCAGCAATAGTTATACAACAGCAGTTATGAAACGTTTAGGACAGACATCTACAAGTAGAATAAGTACTGGAAGGAAATATACCTAATGTTGCCTATGGATGGTAGAACTGTGGGTGGATTTCCTATATTTTTGGTATTTTCCAGGTTTTCTACAATGAGCATCTAGTATATTTATAAACAGAACAAGAAATAAAAGTTTTAAAACAGTGTCAATTCTCAATCTAATAAAAACCCATTGATCTTGATGAGATTTGTCTTGTGCCGCCATGTGCTGTGACTACTGTACTGTGACACCCACAGAATCAAGAACAATTAAATAATGAGAACCATGTCTCATTCATTTATTCACTAAGTTTATTTAGACTTCCATTTCATGACCTAAAAAGGATTCTTACCACCTTATAAGAAACCAGGTGTAAGGCAGGCTGGACTCAGAGGGGTGAAATCAGGAAACAATTTTAGTTTTCTGACTTCACTGTCTTTCAAACCTGCTTGACTGGCCTTCCCTCCCCGGCTCTGGGTTATACCTTGGGAGATCCTGTAGCTTTCCCAGTCACTGATGGGGTCAATAACTTGTCTCATTCTCCTTTGCTCATAAGCCTGAATAAAATCAGAAGCATACAGCTGTGCAAGAAAAACAGGATGCCTGAGTACCTACAGTTTGTGACACCACTTATATAAAGTTTAAAAGCACACACACAATGCTACAAACTGTTGGGTGATATATACCTATGATGCGGAAGCATACACAACTGTAAGGGAAGGGAAACACTGAAGTACAGTTGTGGTCCCCTTCTGTGATGGAGGGAGGAGTATGTGCTCCTGGAGGAGCCCACTGGCTCCTCAACCACATTATTAATGTCGTTTTTTTAATGTTTATTTATTTTTGAGAGAGAGAGAGAGAGAGAGAGCAGGGGAGGGGCAGAGAGAGAGGGAGACACCTAATCCAAAGCAGGCTCCAGGCCCTGAGCTGTCAGCACAGAACCTGACATCGAGCTCAAATTCAAGAACTATGAGATCATACCTGTGCTGAGCCCAATGTTTTAGTTTTCTTTTTTTTTTTTT
>PJEM01016861.1:0-24145 GCA_004023845.1 Helogale parvula | reverse complement strand
GGGGGGGGGAAGGGAAGGGAAGTTTCCAAACTCCATCTATGAAGCCAGCATTACCTTGATTCCAAAACCAGACAAAACACCCACTAGAAGGGAAAATGATAGGCCAATATCCCTGATGAACTGGATGCAAAAATTCTCAAGATACTAGCAAATCAAAGTCAAGAGTACATTAAAAGAATTACTCCCCATGATCAAGTAGGGTTTATTCCTGGGCTGCAGGGCTGGTTCAATATCCACAAATCAATCAACATGATACACCACATTAATAAAAGAAAGGATAACAACCACATCATCCTGTCAATAGATGCAGAAAAAGCATCTGACAAAACGCAGCATGTTTCTTAATAAGAACCCTCAGAAAGTCAGGATAGAAGGAAGATACCTTAACATCATAAAAGCCATATGTGAAAGGCCCACAACTAATATCATCCTCAACAGGGAAAAACTGAGAGCTTTCCCCCCTGAGATCAGGAACACAATAGGGATGTCCACTCTCACCACTGTTGTTTAACACAGTGCTGAAAGTCCTAGCATCTGCATTCAGACAACAAAATTAAATAAAAGGCATCCAAATTGGCAAAGAAGTCACGCTTTCAGTTTTCACAGATGACATGATACTCTATATGGAAAATCAGACAGACTCCACCAAAAAAACTGCTAGAACTGATCCGTGAATTCAGCAAAGATGCAGGATAAAAAAAATCAATGCACAGAAATTGGTTGCATTTTTTACACCAATAATGATACAACAGAAAGAGATATCAGGGAATCAATCCCACTTATAATTTTATTAAAAGCCATAAAATACCAAGGAATAAACCTAACCAAAGAGGTTAAAGATCTGTATGCTGAAAACTATAGAAAGAAATTGAAGAAGACATAAAGAAATGGAAAAACATTCCGTGCTCATGGACTGGAAGAACAAATATTGTTAAAATTTTATAAACAAATCTACATATTCAATTCAATTGCAATCAAAACACCAGCATTCTTCACAGAACAAACAATTCTAAAATGTGTATATAACCACAGAAGATCCCTGAATAACCAAAGTAATGTTGAAAAAGAAAACTAAAGCTGGAGGCATCACAATCCTGGACTTTAGTCTCTGTTACAAAGCTGTAATTATCAAGATAGGATAGTATTAGCACAAAAGCAGACAGATAGATCAATGGAACAGAATAGAGAATCCAGAACTGGACCCAAAAATATATAGCCAACTAAACTTCAACAAAGCAGAAATGAGTATCCAATGGAAAAAAGACAGTCTCTTTAGCAAATGGTGTTGGGAGAACTGGACAGCAGCATGCAGAAGACTGAACCTGGACTGCTTTCTTACACCATACACAAAAATTAATTCAAAATGGATGAAAGAACTAAATGCGAGACAGGAAACCATCAAAATCCTACAGGAGAAAACATGAAGCAACCTCTTTAACCTCAGCTGCAGCCACTTCTTGAAATGTCTCTGAAGGTAAGAGAAATAAGAACAAAAATGAACTATTGGGAGACCTCATCAAGGTAAAAAGCTTCCATGGGTTCAAGCCCCAAGTTGGGCTCTGTGCTGACAGCTCAGAGCCTAGAGTCTGCTTCAGTTTCTGTGTCTCCCTTTCTCTATGTCTCTCCCCCACTCACATTCTGTGTCTCTCTCAAAAATAGACATTAAAAAAATTTTTTAAGATAAAAAACTTGTGCACAGTAAACAACAAAACTAAAAGGCAACTGACAAAATGGGAGAAGATATTTGTAAATTACCTATCCAATAAAGTGTTAGTATAAAAAAATCTATAAAAAGAACTTAACAAAACTCAACATCTAAAAAAATAATCCAGTGAAGAAATGGGCAGAAGATATGAATAGACACTTTTCCGAAGAAGACATCCAGATGGCCAACAGACACATGAAAAGATGCTCAACATCACTCATCATCAGGGAGATACAAAACAAAACTAACTGAGTTACCACCTCACACCAGTCAGAGCAGCTAAAATTAACAAGTCAGGGAAAAACAGATGTTGGCACGGATGTGGAGAAATAGGAACCCTCTCGCACTGTTGGTGGGAATACAAACTGGTGCAGCTACTCTAGAAAACAGTGTGGAAGTTCTTCAAAAAATTAAAAATAGAATTACCCAACAACCCAGCAATTGCACTACAGGAAATTACCCAAAAGATACAGCAGTGCTGATTCAAAGGGACACATTCACCCCAATGTTAAAGCAATGCTATCAATAATAGCCAAATTATGGAAAGAGCCCAAGTGTCCATCAACTGATGAATGGATTGGGAAGACGTTTTGTATATATATATATGTAATGGAATACCATTCAGTAATGAAAAGGAATTAAATCTTGCCATTTGCAACAACATGGATGGAACTGGAGGGTATTATGCTAAGCAAAGTAAGTCAAAGAAACATAGATATCCCATGATTTCACTCATATGTGGAATTTGAGAAACTTAACAGATAATTATAGGGGGAGGGAAGAAAATAAGATAACAAAGAGGTAGACAAACTATAAGAGACTCTTAAATACTGAGAACAAACAGGCTTAATGGGGGTGGAGAAAATGGGTGATGGGAATTAAGGAGGACACTTGTTGGGATGAGCACTGGGTGTCATATGTAAGTAATGAATCACTGGATTGCACTGCTGAAGCCAAGACTACACTGTATGTTAACTAACTTGAGAATAAATTTTCAAAAAATTAAGGAAATGTAACCTCGAGGAAAAAAAATAAAGCTACCCTATGATCCAGCAATTGCACTATTAGGTTATTATCCAAAGGATACAAAAATGCTGAATTGAAGGGGCACATGCACCCCAATGTTTATACCAGCCCTATCAATAATAGCCAGATTATGGAAAGAGTCCCAATGTCCATCAGCTGATGAGTGGATAAAGAAGATAAGATATAGGTCTTTGGGTGGCCCAATCATTAAACAGTTGACTTCAGCTCAGGTCAAGATCTCACAGTTCATGAGTTTGAGCCCCACTTGTCTCTCTCCCTCTGCCCCTCCTGGGATTCTCTTTCTCTGCCCCTCTCTCTTTTTGAGAGAGAGATCAGAAAGATCAAAAGGAATGAAAATTTGCCATTCGCAACAGTGTGGATGGAACTAGAGTGTATTTATGCTAAGGGAGGTAAGTCAGAGAAAGAGATGATTTGATGAAAGGTGATTCCACTTTTACATGGAATTTAAGGAACAAAACAAATGAACAGCGGGGAAGGGAAGGAAAACTAAGATAAAAATGGAGCTGAGGCAAACCATAGAAGACTCTTAAATACAGAGAACTGAGGGTTGCTGGAAGGGACATAGGTGTGGGAGGCACTAAATGGGTGATGGGCATTAAGGATGGCACTTGTTGGGATGAGTGCTGGATGTTATATGTAAGTGATGAATCACTGGATTCTACTCCTGAAACCAATACTACACGGTATGTTACCTAACTTGAGTTTAAATTCTAAAAAGAGAGAGAGAGACAAAGGTCACTGTATAATGATAAATCCGTCAAAGCAACAAGAGTGTAACATTCCTAAATACTTAACACCCAAAAGAAGAACAGTTAAATATATAAAGCAAATAGTAACAGATCAGGAGGGAGAAATAAACAGCTGTGCAATAACAGAGGACTTCAATACCCCACTTTCAACAATGGATAAATGATCCAGACCAAAAAAAAAAAAAAAATTAAGGAAACATAGGATTTAAACTCTACTTTAGACCAGATGGGGCTAATAGATGTTTATGAAACATTCCATCCAACAACAGAAGATACATTCTTCTCAAATGCTCATGAAATATTCTCCAGATCATATGTTAGACCACAAAACAAGTCTCAATAAATTTAAGAATACAGAAATCAGGGAGCAGCAAGATGCCGGAGAAGTAGGGAGCTCTGTGGTCTCTGCCTGCCCGCAATTATCAAACTGAGAAGGACCAAAGCCACTATATACTGATCTTCAAGAACTGAAGGTGCGCACACAGCGTCCTTATAGAGGACAGCCTCATGGATGCCTGAGTGAGTGTGAACTGGGACCAGAGACACTGAGAGAAGGGAAGGAAGTGCCAACCCAAAGTGGAGCTGGCAGAGAAAGTACCCAAAAAGGTGGTGCAGGGCCGCAGAGGGCCACGGGTGCAGAAGTGGCCATTTGGGGCACAAACGGCTCGTGAAGCAGCGCGCAGAGAGACCATTTGGAGCCACACACAAAATGGCCATGTAGAGCAGAGAGCCTAGGGGAAGAGAGAGACTGAAAATGATCATAGAGTGGACGCTGGAGAGGGAGAGACCTTGGCCTGGGACTGAGACACACACCAGTCCATATATAGCCGCTGGGCGCAGGGAGAGAAATCTGTCCCCCTCAGCGGGCTTGTTCTCCCTTGGACTCAGCGGCTTGGTGACTTCAGATGGAGCCAGGGAAAAGCTGGCCTCCCCAACCCTCTTATTTAATTCCGGTTAGACAGCCACCTGCCTGTGGGAAGACATTTCATTTCATTTCATCTGGGGCAACAGCATCAAAGTGCATGGACGAGGATTTGGAAAAGTGGCAGAGCTTAGGGAAAAAAAAAATTTGGCCTACCCATGGCACAGGGAGATCAGACTTTTAAAAAAGTGGCTTGCCACTGGCGTGGTCTAAGAAGGGCTTGGGGCACTGCCATTCTTCTCCCCACAACCCCTAAGGCGAGGCCTCGGAGAGCCGCCCCTGAGACCCACCTGCCTACCCCAAACCACGCCCATCGGCACTGGAGAGCTGGTTTTTTCTTAACTTTTTTTCCTTAACTTTTAAAAAAATTTATTATTTTTTTTCTCCTTTCTTTTTTACTTCATTTCTCCTTTTCACACCTGGAGTCTGGGAAAGACCAGCATTTATACACTGCCGTAATTAGATCAATTCCGGTTTTATGCTCTCAGACTGTCCTTTGTCGTTTCTGTCGCCCCCCCCCCACCCACCCTTCTTTTTCTCTTTTCTTTTCCTTTCTCTTTTCTTTTCTTCTTTCCCCTTTTGGTTTCCATATTTATTTGATTTGTCTGTGCATTGGCACGCTTTTGTTCCCTATGTGTTTGTCTGTCTGTTCTTTTCAGGACTACCTCAATAAACAAACCAAAGTACACCTGGTAGAGAGTCCCAAATACCACTGAGCAGGGAAATAAAATAATCAAAGGCACAACAAGAGAATCCGAGAAACACCATTAAAGAACACTTTCTGAAATGACAGGCCCTGGACAGTAAATGAGCCTCCTTTAACAGAGCAATACTAACAGGTGCACAGTGCATAATGGGCTTTCAAAACTGACAAGAGACAGAAAGCTAGCCAAAATGACGAAATGGAAGAACTTTCCTATAAAGAAATTCCAGGGGGGAATAGGGCAACAAGATTGCAGAGAAATAGGGAACACTGTTACCTCCGCATACTCACAATCATCAAACTGAGAAGAATTAAAAGCCACAATATTCTAATCTCCAAGAACGGAGGTGCATGCACGGACCCCTTATGGATAACAGCCTCATGGATGCCAAGTGAGTGAGAACTGGGACTGGAGACTTTGGGGGAGGGAGTACTGGCCCAAAGCAGAACCAGAAAAAGCCCAGAAACTTGAAGCCAGGCCCACAGAGAGCTGTGTGTCCAGAGTTGCACAGCACTGTGCAGGGTGGCACAGCACCGTGGAGGGCTGCGCGCAAACCGACTGGGAAGTACACTGCATGGGACGGTGGTGCAGAGCCAAGGCGAAGAGGAGAGGCTGAAACGCCCATAGCTTGATCGCTGGAGAGGGGAGACCTCAGCCTGTGGGGGAGAGACAAACTTTCCATGTGTAGTCGCTGGGCGCAGGGAGAGAAATCGTCCCCCTCAGTGGGCTTTTTCTCCCATGGGCCTGGCAGCCCACCGGCTTCAGGTGGAGCCAGGGAAGGGCTGGCTCCCCAGTTCCCCTGCACAATCCTGGCTATAAAGACGCCCAACTGCCAGAGATCATTTTAACAGTGGTGGAAGCATTAAATTGTGTGAACTACGATTTAGAAACCTGGCGGAACTTAGAAAACTGAAACAATTTACCCTGCCCATGGCACGGGGAGGTTGGACTCAAGAGAGTGGCTGGCAATGCATGGTCTGAGGGGGACTTGCAGTGCCGCCATTCTTCTGCTGCATCCACTAAGGTGGGGCCTCAGAGACCAGCCCCTGAGACCCGACCTACCTACATCGAACCACACCCATCCAAGCTAGAGAGCTGGATTCTTCTTTTCTTGCTATTTTTACTTTTTATCAATTTTTTTGTTTTCTAATTATTTTTAATTTTTAATTTTTGTAAAATTTTCCCTTGTTTTCTCTTTTCTATTTTTCTATTTCCTCCTTTTCTCCCTTTCCCCCCTGGAGTCTGGAAAAGACCAACATTTATGCACTACTGTGATTAGATCAACTCTTACCATCCAGATATTTTCTTCCCTTATCTCTCTCCTCTGCAAGTTTTATGCTCTCAGACTGCCCTTTATCATTGACTGTCTCTGTCCCCCCCAGCTTTTTCTTCCTCCTTTTCTGTCCTATCTTTTCTTTCCTGCTCCTTTTTTTTCCTTTCCCATTTGGTTTACTTGTTTACTGGATCTGTCAGTGCATTTGCGTGCTTGTGTTGTGTGTTTGTCGGTCTGTTTTCCTCTTCAGGGCCACCTCAAGAAACAAGCCAAAGCACACAAGGTGGAAATTCCCAAATATCACTGAGTAAGGAAAGACATTAATTAAAAGCACAACAAGAGAAACCGAGAAACACCATTAAAAGAACATCTCCTGAAACGACAGGCCCTGGACAAAGAGCCTCCTTTAACAGAACAACAGTAACAGGCACACAGTGCAGAATAAGCTTTTAAAACTGACAAGAGACAGAAAGCTAGCCAAAATGACGAAACGAAAGAACTCTCCTCTAAAGAAATTCCAGGAAGAAATCACAGCAGCAGAACTGTTCAAAACAGACACAAGCAACATAACTGAACGAGAATGGAGAATGATTATCCTAAAATTAATCACTGGGCTTGAAAAAAGTATAGAAGCAGTCAGAGAAGATATTGATACAAAGACTAGGAACCTTTAAATAGCTGTGACGAGTTTAAAAATGCTATAATTGAGGTGAATAATAAAATGGAGGCTGCCAATACACAGATTGAAGAAGCAGAGAGGAGAATAGGTGAATTAGAAGACACAGTTATAGGAAAAGAGGAAGCTGAGAAAAAGAGAAATTGATACAGGAGCACGAAAGGAGAATTCGAGACCCGAGTGATACAATCAAATGGAACAATATCCGTACCATAGGAGTTCCTGAAGAAGAAGAGAAAAAGGTCCTGATGGGGTGCTGGATCAAATTATAAACGAAAATTTCTCCAATCTGGGGAAAGAGAAAGACATTGAAATTCATGAGGCATATAGAACTCTCTAAGATGTAACCTGAACCAACCTTCAGCACAACATATCATAGTGAAACTGGCAAAATATAAGGATAAAGAGAGAATTCTGAAAGCAGCTAGGGATAAAAGGGCCCTAACATACAAAGGGAAACCTATCAGAGTGGTTACAGACCTATCTACTGAAACTTGGCAGGCCAGAAAGGAATGGTAGGAAATCTTCAATGTGATGAACAGGAAAAATATGCAACCAAGAATCCTTTGCCCGGCGAGCCTGTGATTCAAAATAGAAAGAGATAAGGGTGTTGACAAATAAACAAAAATTAAGAGAATTCATGACCACAAAACCAGCCCTACGAGAAATCCTAAGAGGGACTCTATGAGGGAAATGTAGGGAGGAATGTAAGGTACCAGAGATATCACTACAAACATGAACTCTACAGGGAATACAATCTAAACCCACATTTTTCAATATTAACACTGAATGTAAATGGACTAAATGCTCTAATCAAACGACACAGGGTAGGAGAATGGATAAAAAGCCAAAAGCCATCTATTTGCTGTCTATAAGAGACTCATCTTAGACCTGAAGACACTATAAGATTGAAAGTAAGGGGATGGAGAAATATCTACCATGCGACTGGAAGTCAAAAGAAAGCCAGAATAACCATATTATATCAGACAAACTGGACTTTAAAATAAAGGCAGTAACGAAAGATTAAGAAGGACATTATATAATAATTACAGGGTCTCTGCATCAGGAAGAGCTAACAATTATAAACATCTATGCACCAAATTCGGGAGCACCCAAATACATAAAACAACTAATCACAAACAGAAACAATCTTATCAATAAGAATGTGTTTATCACAGTGGATTTTAATACTCCAATTACAGCAATGGATAGGTCAAACAGACAGAAAATCACTAAAGAAACAATGGACCCGAACGGCACTTTGGAACAGATGGAATTGATACATATATTTAGAACTCTGCATCCTGGTGCTAGGGAATACACTTTCTTCTCAAGAGCACATGGCACATTCTCCCAGATAAATCACATACTGGGTCATAAAAACAGCCCTCCATAAATACAAAAGAATTGAAATCATGCCATGCACACTTTCAGATCACAATGCTATGAAACTTGAAATAAATCACAGGAAAAAGTCTGGAAAACCCCCAAAAATGTGGAGGTTAAAAACCACCCTACTGAATAATGATTGAGCCAATCAGGCAATTAAAGAAAAAATTAAAAAATATACGGAAACAAATGAAAATGAAAATACAACAATCCAAACTCTCTGGGATGCAGCAAAGGCAGTCCTAAGAGTAAAGTTCATTGCAATCCAGGCCTATTTCAACAAACTAGAAAAAGCACACATTCAAAATCTAACAGCACACCTAAGGAAACCAGAAAGGGAGCAAGATCACCCCGAATTCAGCAGAAGAAGAGAAATAATAAAGATCAGGGCAGAAATAAACAATATAGAATCCAAAAAGGCAAACAAACAGATCAATGGAACCAAGAGTTGGTTTTTTGAAAAAATAAACAAAATTGATAAACCTCTAGCCAAGCTCCTCAGAAAGAAGAGAGAGAACACCCAAATAAACAAAATCATGAATGAAAATGGATCTATTACAACTGATCCCTCATAAATACAATAATCATCAGAGATTACCATGAAAAATTATATGCCAACAAACTGGAAAACCTAGAAGAAATGGAGAAATTTCTAAACACACATGCACTGCCAAAATTCAAATGGGAAGAGAAAGAAAATCTGAACAGACCCATAACCAGTGAAGAAATCGAATCAGGTATCAAAAATCTCCCAGCAAACAAGAGCCCAGGGCTGGATGGCTTCCCAGGGGAATTCTACCAGACATTTAAAGCAGAATTAACACCCATCCTTCTCAAGCTATTCCAAAAAATAGAAAACAAAGGAAAACTTCCAAACTCGTTCTATGAAGCCAGCATCACTTTGATTCCCAAACCAGACAGAGACCCAACAAAAAAAAGATAAATACAGGCCAATATCCTTGATGAATATAGATTAAAAATACTCAACAAGATACTAGCAAATCGAATTCAACAATATATAAAAGGAATTACTCATCATGATCAGGTGGGATTCATTCCTGGGTTACAGGGCTGGTTCAATATTTGCAAATCCATCAGTGTGATACATCACATTAACAAAAGAAAAGATAAAAACCATATGATCCTGTCGACAGATGCAGAAAAAGCATTTGACAAAATACAACATCCCTTCTTAATAAAAACCCTCGAGAAAGTCGGGATAGAAGGAACTTACTTAAACATTATAAAAGCAGTTTATGACAAGCCCAGAGCTAATATCATCCTCAGTGAAGAAAAACTGAGAGCTTTCCTCCTAAGATCAGGAACACGACAAGGATGTCCATTCTCACCACTGCTATTTAACATAGTGCTGGAAGCCCTAGCATCAGCAATCAGACAACAAAAGGAAATAAAAGGCATCAGAATCGGCAAAGATGAAGTCAAATTTTCACTTTTCGCAGATGACATGATACTCTACATGGAAAACCCAACTGACTCCATCAGAAGCCTTTTAGAACTGATCCATGAATTCAGCAAAGTAGCAGGGTACAGAATCGATGTATAAAAATTGGTTGCATTTTTATACACCAATGATGAAGCTACAGAAAGAGAAACCAATAAACTGATCCCATTCACAACTGCACAAAAAACCCATAAAATACCTAGAAATAAACCTAACCAAAGATGTAAAAGACCTGTACGATGAAAACTATAGGAAGCTTATGAAAGAAATTAAAGACACCAAGAAATGGAAAAACATTCCATGCTCATGAATTGGAAGAATAAACATTGTTAAAATGTCATTATTACCCAAAGCAATCTACACATTCAATGCAATCCCCATCAAAGTTGCACCAGCATTCTTCTCAAAGCTAGAACAAACTATCTTAAAATTCGTATGGAACCACAAAAAAACCCAAATAGCCAAAGTCATATTGAAGAAGAAAATCAAAACGGGAGGCATCACAATCCCTGACGTTAGCCTCTATTACAAAGCTGTCATCATCAAGAGAGTATGGTCTTGGCACAAAAACAGACACATAGACCAACGGAATAGACTAGAGAGCCCAAAACTGAGCCCACAAATGTATGGCCAATTAATCTTTGACAAAGCAGGAAAGAGTATCCAATGGAAAAAAGACTGCCTCTTTAATGGATGGTGCTGGGAGAACTAGACAGCAACATGCAGAAGAAAGAAACTAGACCACTCTCTTACACCATACACAAAAATAAACTCAAAATGGATGAAGGACCTGAATGTGAGACAGGAAACTATCAAAACCCTCGAGGAGAAAGCAGGAAACAGCCTCCTTAACCTCAATCACAGCAATTTCCTACTTGACACATCCCCAAAGGCAAGGGAATCAAGAACAAAAATGAACTCTTGGGACCTCATCAAGACAAAAAGCTTCTGCACTGCAAAGGAAACTGTCAAAAAAAAAACTAATAGGCAACCAAATAATGGGAAAAGATAGTTGCAAATGGCATATTGGATAAAGGGCTAGTATCCAAAATCTACAAGGAACTCACCAAACTCCACACCCAAAAAATGAGTAATCCAGTGAAGAAATGAGCAGAAGACATGAATAGACACTTCTCCAAAGAGGACATCCAGATGGCAAACAGACACATGAAACGATGCTCATCATCAGGGAAATACAAATCAAAACCACATTGAGATACCACCTCACACTGGTCAGAGTGGCTAATATGAACAAATCAAGAGACTATAGATGCTGGAGAGGATGTGAAGAAACGGGCACCCTCCTACACTGTAGGGGGGAAATATAAACTGGTGCAGCCGCTCTGGAAAACTTTGTGGAGGTTCCTCAAACAAGTATCAATAGAACTCCCCTACGAGCCAGCAATAACACTGCTGGGGATTTACCCAAGGGATACAAAAGTGCTGATGCATAGGGGCACACGTACCCCAATGTTCATAGTGGCACTTTCAACATTAACCAAATCATGGAAAGAGCTGAAATGTCCATCACCTGATGAATGGATCAAGAAGATGCGGTTTATCTGTACAATGAACTACATGGCATGTACATGTACCACATGACAATGAGAAAGAATGAAATCTGGCCTTTTGTAGCAAAGTGGATGGACCTCGAGGGTGTCATGCTAAGCGAAATAAGTCAGGCAGAGAAGGATAGATACCATATGTTTTCACTCATAGGTCTAACAGGAGAAACCTAACAGAGGACCATGGGAAGGGGAAAAGGGGGGGAAGAGTTCGGGAGAGGGAGTGAGGCAAATCATGAGAGACTTTTGAATACTGAAAATGAACTGAAGAGAAGGAAAGGGGATGGGGTGATCATCATGGAGGGGGGCACTTGTGGAGAAGAGCACTGGGTGTTATATGGAAACCAACTTGGCAATAAACTATTAATAATAATTAAAAAAAAGAATACGGAAATCATATCAAGCATCTTTCCCAGCAACGATTCAAAACAAGAAATCAATTACTAGAAAATTGAAAAATTAACAAATTAGTGGAGATTAAACAGAAGGCTAATGAACACCCATAAATCAAAGTTTTCAAACAGATAATTCCAAAAAAAATACCTGGAGACAAATTAAAATGGAACTACAACACACCAAAATTATGAGAGACTGCAAAAGCAGTTCTAAGAGGACAGTTCATAGCTATAACACAAAACTCAAATAAAAAACTGACTTTACACCTCAAGGAACTAGAAAAATAAGGACAAACTAACACAAAAGTTTAGAAGAAAGGAAATAATAAAGATCAGAGAACAAATAAATGAGATACAGACAAAAATAGACCCAAAAAAATGAATGAAACCAGGAGCTTGTTTTTTAAAAGATAAAAAAAAAAAAGTGAGATAACTTTAGCTAGACTTAAGAAAGAGAAGACTCAAACTCAGAAATTAAAGAGTAAACATTACAATGGATACACAGATAAAAAGGATACAAAGACACATAAGAGACAAGGAAAAATTATGTGCCAACTAATTGAACAACCTACAAAAAATGGATAAACTCCTAGGAATGTGAAGTCTACCAAGACTGTACCAGAAAGAAGTAGAAAGTGTAATCCAGACCAGTTATTAGTAAAGAGATCAGATCATTAATCAAAACCTCCCAAAAAATAAAAGGCCAGGACCATCTGGTTTCGTTGATGAATTGTACCAAGCATTTTAAGAAAAAAATTTAAACGAATCTTTCCCAAACTCTTCTTTAAAAACAGAAGAGGAAGAAATGCTCCCAAACTCATTTGAAGAGGCTAGCACTACCTTGGTCTCAAAACCAGTGAAGGATACTACAAAAAAGGAAAATTACAAGTTAACATTTCTGATGAGAATTGATGCAAATATCCTCAACAAATATTAGCAAACCAAATAAATACATTAAAAGGATCATACATCATGATCAAGTGGGATTTATGGTAGGAATCCAAGTGTGACTCAACACCCACAAAATCAATGTGATCCGTTAATAGATCATATGACTTTTATATTTCACTTCAATAGATGTAGAAAAGGATCAGACAAGACTCAACACTGATGTTAAAAAAAAAAACCTCTCAACAAAGTAAGTATAAGAGAATATACCTCAACACAATAAAGGCCATATATGTTGAACTCACAGCTAATATAATCAATGGTAAAAACCTGAATACTTTTCCTTTAAGATCAAGAATAAGACAAGGATTCTTGCCACTTTTATTTAACATAATACTGACAGTCTTAGCTGGAGAAATGAGAAAGAAAAAGAAATAAAGCCATCAAAATTGGAAAGAAAGAAATAAAGTGTCACTGTTGCAGAAGACATTATTTTATAAATAGAAAATCCTAAATACTTTATCAAAAAACTGTTAGAGCTGATCAATGAATTTGGTCAAGTTGCAGGAACAAAATTAACACATGAAAATTAATGGCATTTCTATATACTAACAATAAATTCTCTGAAAAAGAAATGAAAAATGATCTCATTTACAGTAACATCAAAAACAAATGTTTAGGAATAAATTTAAAGAAGAAGGTGAAAGATCACTATATTTAAAAATACAAAACATGATGAAATAAATTGAAGGAGACACAGATAAATGGAAAGGTATCCCATGCTTGTGGAATGAAGAACTTTGTTAAAATGTCAATACTACCAAAAGCCATCTATAAATTTGATGAAATCTCTATTATGTTTACAATGGCATTTTTTAATAAAGAAGAAAATCATAGAATTTTCATGTAACCACAAAATGCCCCAAATAGCCAAACAATCTGGAGAAACAAGAACAAACCTGGAGGCATCACCCTATTCATTTCAAGCTAAAGTATAAAACTACAGTAATCAAACAGTATAATACTGGCATAACACACACACACACACACACCAATTGAAGAGAATAGAGAACCCAGAAATTAACCTGAACATAAATAGTCAACTTATATTTGACAAGGAAGCCAAGAATACTTCAGGAAGAAAGGACAATAACAGTGCTAGGAAGATTTGGATATCCACATGTAAAAGAATGAAACTAGACTCCTATCTTACACCACTCAAAAAAAAAAAAAAGACTCAAATTGGATTAAATAACTTAAATATTAAGACTTAAAATCATAAAACTCTGACAAAAACAAGGAAAAAAGGCTACTTGACATGGATGTTGGCTTGATTTTTTTGGCTATGAAAAGTAAACTACAAGCAACAGAAGTAAAATAAACAAGCTAACAAATTAAAAACTTCTTCATAGCAAAAGAAATGATCAGCAAAAATAAAAACACATCCTATGAAATGGAAAAAAATATTTTCAAGCTACTTGACAAGGGGCTAATATCCAAAATATACAGAAAACTCAGAATTCAATAGCAAAAAAAAAAAAAAAAAAAAAAAAAAAAAAAAAAAAAAAAAAAAAAAAAAAAAAAAAAAAAGAGAGAGAGACAAAAACAAATAAACTCAAATAATGCTATTTTAAAATGAACAAAGGGTCTGAATAGACATTAGTCCAAAAATGATATGTGAATAGCCAATGGGTACATGAAAAGATGCTCAAGATCACCAGTCATCATGTAAATATAAATCAAAACCACACTGAGACATCATCTCACACCTATTAGTATGGCCAGCATCAAAAAGACAAAAGATAACAAATCCTAGTATAGATATAGAATAAAGAGAGCACTTGTGTATCATTAGTGGGATTTTACATTTGTACAGGCACTATAGAAAACCATACTGAGTTTCTCAAAAAAATTAAAAAAGGAAACTACCATATGATTCAGCAATCCCATTTCAAGGGAGACTACTGAATACTGAAAACGAACCATGGACTGAAGGGGGAGGGGGAGGGAGGGAGGGGGTGATGGTAATGGTGGGGGGCACTTGTGGGGAGAAGCACTGGGTGTTATATGGAAACCAATTTGACAATAAACTATTAAAAAAAAGAGAGAATATATTCAAAGTAAATGAAAACACTCTATCAAAGAGATATTTGCACCCCCATGTTCATTGCAGCATTATTTACAGTAGCCAAGTCATGGAAACAAATTAAGTGTCCATCAATGGATGAAGAGATAAAGAAGTTGTGGTATATATTAACATATACACACAATGGAATATTATTCCACAAATTTAGCAAAAGTAAATTATGCCTTTGTGACAACACGGATGGATCTTGAGGGCATTATGTTTAGTGAAATAAGCCATACAGAGAAGACAAATACTGTATGATCTCACTTATATATGGAATCTGAATTGAAAATAAAACAAAATTCCTAGAGATCAGAATTTGGTTGCCAGAGCTAGAGGGTGTGGGGAGGGGAAACTGGATGAAGGTGATCAAAATTTACAAACTTCCAGCTTTAAGTACTAGGGATGTATATCATATACAACATGACGACTACAGTTAACACTGTTTATGGGGTGTGTGTGTGTGTGTGTATGAAAGTTAAGAAAGTAGATTAGAGCTCTCATGACAAGATAATTATTTTCTTTTTCTTTAATTCATATCTATGAAAGATGACAGATGTTAACTAAGTTTATTGTGATAATCATTTTAGGATATATGTAAATCAAAGCATTATGGTGTATACCTTAAGTTTCTGCTTTATGTCAATTATATCTCATTAAAACAGGGTCGGGGGAGCCACAGTGAGATGTCACCTTATACCTGTTAGAATAACTATTGTCAAAAAGACAACAGATAACTAGCACTAGCAAGGATATGGAGAAAAGGGAACACTTGGGCACTATTGGTGGGAAAATTGGTGTTACTACAAAAACAATTTGGTGATTGCCCCCCCTCCCCCAAAAAAGTTAAAAATAGGCTCTGGTTCAAGATGGTAAGGTAGGAAGACCCTGAACTCACTACCTCCATGAACACATCAAATCTATACTTACTTATAAAGCAATTCCTTCTGAAGAACTGAAGGTTGACTAAACAGCTTCTACAAACCAAAAGATAGAAAGACTAGCAAGAGAGTCAGAGACACAGAAACAAAGGGAATGTCCACCCCAGTGTTGTGTATTGAGGCACCAGGAACAGATTCATCTGCCATGGGACACAGAAAAGAAAGCCTTGGTTTAAAAGAGCAAATAGAATATAAAATATCCAGCCCTAGAACTCAGCCAAATAATAGGAGAGCTGCTTATATTTGCCCCAGATCTGAGAGGCTGCTGAGTGCCCCAATTTATGTTCTCTCTCTCCCTGATGGCATGCATAGGAGTGGAGTCTCGGTGCCCTAGTGGGCCAACCACCTTAGTGAGCCCGAGGCCCATAGCCCACACCAGTCCCAGCCATCCCACCAAGCTGGCCCCTCAGTGCTCACTACAGCTCCAGCCATCTTGCCACATGACACAGGTGCAAAGGAGTCTGGAAAACTCCAGGCCCACACCACTTCCACTCTAGAGGACTGCTAGGGCTCCTCCGGTGCAGACTGCCCCGGGACCTTCTGGCCAGCACCCACATTGGCTCCAATTGCCCCACCAAGGTGCCCTCTGCATGGACTGCCCCAAGACCTCCCAGACTGCACCCACTACAGCTTCAGCTGTCCATCCAGAGTGTTCCCTGTGTAGACAGCCCCAGGATGTCCCCATCCCACACCCATTTCAGCTCCAGCCATCCCACCAGGGCAGCTCCAGCGAGGAGTGCTCCAAGACCCCCAGCCTACGCCAGCCACACCTCCAGCTCCCCAACCAAAGTAACCAGACACAGTTTACACAGTTTACACAGAAATATATAAGACCATTTCTTCAAGTTGAGGAGGAGTAGTTGTTCTGCCTAATTCACAGGGACAAACACAAAGTCAAACAAAATGAGTTAGAGGAATATACTCCAAATGAAAGAATAAGAAAAAAACTCAACAAAAGAACTAAATGAAACAGATAAGCAATGTCTGATAAAGACTTAAATGGTCACAAAGATGCTCACCATGCTTTAGAGAACAGTGAATGAACTCAATGAGAATTTCAGTAGTGAGATAGGATATATAAAAAAGAACCAGAGTTGAAGATTATAATAACGGAAATAAAAAATATACTAGAGGGAATCCTAGTAGAAGGTGCAGAAGAACAGATTAGCAATTTATAAGATAGGAAAATGAAAAGCACACAATCTGAACAACAAAAATAAAGATTTAAAAAAATAGGAAATAGGATATGTTAAGTGATCTCTTGAACATCAAGTCAACAAACATTCACGTTACAGGGGTTCTCAAAAGGAGAAGAGAGAAAGGGGCTGAAAACTTTGGTGAAGAAACAATACCTGAAAACATTCCTAACCTAGGAAAGTAATCAGACATCTAGGTTCAAGAAACAGTTCCGGGGTGCCTCCATGGCTCAGTTGGTTAAGCTGCTAACTCTTGATTTTGGCTCCAGTCATGATAGTCATGATCTCACAGACAGTGAGATCAAGCCCATTTGGGGCTCTGTGCTGAAAGCACAGATTCTGCTTGGGATTCCCTCCCTCCCTTCCTCCCTCCCTCTCACAAAAATAAAGCATAATAAGAAATTTTCAAATAAGAAAAACCCATGGAGGTCTACAATACAACACAGAATCACTAAAATATCAAGGATTAAAGATAAAGAATTTTAAAAACAGGAAGAGAGAAGCAACTAGTTACATACAAAGGAAAACCCATAAGGCTATCAGCTGATTTCGGCAGAAAATTTCCAAGCAAGAAGGGAGTGGCGTGATATACTCAAAGTGCTGAGAGGAAGAAACCTACAACCAGGAATACCCAGCAAGATTATCATTCAGATTTGAAGGAGAGATAGTTTCCCAGATAAACAAAAGTTAAAGAACCACTTAAATGGCCTTACAAAAAATGTTAAAAAGACTCTTAAGTGGAAAAGAAAGGGCCATAATTAGAAGAAAATTATAAAAAGAAAAATTCACATGAGTAAAAGCAAATATAAAGTAAAGGTAGTAGAGAAATCACTTATAAAGCTAGTGTGAACGTTAAAGACCAAAGTAGTAAAATCAGTTATATCTTTAGAAAGTGAGTTAAGGGACTCATGAAATAAAAGATAAAAATATGATGGCATATAGATAAAACATGGGGGGGAGTAAAATGAAGAGGTTTCAGAATGTGTTAGATCTTAAGTAACCATCAACATAATACAGACTACTACATACTTAGGACGTTATATACGAGTCTCATAACCACACACACACCCATATAATAGATACATAATAAAGAGAAAGCCAAGCATAACACTATAGAGTCATTCACACAGGAAGGAGATCCAAAGAAAAAACAGAACGTAAAAACAGCCAGAAAACAATTAGGTATGTCCTTATCGATATTATGCTATCAATGATCACTTTAAGTGACTTAAGTGGTCTAAATAATCAAAGGACACAAGGTAACAGAATGAACTAAGAAAACAAGACCTGTCTATATATTGCCTACAACAAACTCACTTCAGACCTAAAGACACATATAGACATAAAGTAAAAGAATGAAAAAGATACTCCATGAATATGGAGGGGGGGGAAGCCAATATTTGTATCAGACAAAATAGAATTTGAAACAAAGACTATAATAAGAGACAAAGAAAGGCACTACATAATGATAAAGGGGTCAGTCCAAAAAGAGGATACAACAATTGTAAATATCTATGCACCCAACACGAACGCATCCAAATACATCATGCAAACATTAACAGACATTCAGGGAAAAATTGATAGTAACAGATGAATAATAAGGGATTTTAACACCCCACTTATATCAATGAATAGATCATCCAGGCAGAAAATCAATAACAAAACAGTGTCTTTGAATGACACGTTAGATCAGATGGACTTAACAGATACATACGGAACATTCCATCCCAAAACAACAGAATACACATTCTCCTGTGTATACACAGTGCACATGGAACAATCCCCAGGACAGATCCCACATTAGGCCACTAAACAAGTCTCAATAAATTTAAGAAGACTGAAATCGTATCAAGCATCTTTTTCAACCATGACAGTATGAACCTAGAAATCAATAACAAGGACAGAAATTGGAAAAAAACACAAACATGTGGAGGCTACATAACATGCTACTAAATAGCCAATAGGTCATCAATGAAATCAAAGGGATTTTTTTTTTAAATACATGGAGACAAATGAAAATGAAAACACACTGGTACAGAATATTTGGGACATAGCAAAAG
This sequence comes from Helogale parvula, assembly GCA_004023845.1. Classification (NCBI taxonomy): domain Eukaryota; kingdom Metazoa; phylum Chordata; class Mammalia; order Carnivora; family Herpestidae; genus Helogale; species Helogale parvula. The sequence continues at coordinate 5,045 of PJEM01016861.1, read as the reverse complement.
TAGTCCCAAGAGGGATACCTACAGCCATACAGGTCTATCTCAAGAAACAAAAAACTCAACTAGAAAAAGAAAAACAAACAAAGCCCAAAGTTAGGAAGAAATAAGGTGAGAGCAGAAATAAAATACAGACTTAAATAGAAAAGATCAGCTCAGCTGGGTGGCTCAGATAATTAGGTGTCCGACTTCAGCCCAGGTCATGATCTCATGGTTGGTGGGTTGGAGCCCTGCATGAGGCTCTGGGCTGACAGCCTAGATCCTGGAGCCTGCTTCGGATTTTGTGTTTCCCTCTCTCTGCCCCTCCCCCATTCTCGCTCACTCTCACTCACGAGCTCTCTCTCTCTCTCTCTCTCTCTGTCTCTGTGTCTCTCTCAAAAATAAATAAAACTTTTAAAAAATAGAAAAGATCAATGTATGCCAAGAGCTGGTTCTTTGAAAAGATAAAGTTGATAAATCTTTACTATACTGAAAGAAAAACAGAGAAAGGACTCAAACAATATCAGAAATGAAAAAGGAGAAGCAACGACAAATACCACAGAAATACAAAGCATATGTACTATAAAAAGTTATATGCCAACAAATTGGACAACCTAGAAGAAATGGATAAATTCCTAGAAACATATAACCTTCCAAAACTGAATCAGGAAGAAATAGAAAACCTGAACAGACCAATTAGTAACAAAATCGAATGTGTAATCAAAACATCAACGAAAATCCAGGACGATTCTACCAAGCATTTAAAGAAAAGCTAATACCTGTCTTCTCAAACTATTAAAAAAAAAAAAAAAGGAGAAAAGCCTCCAAATATATTCTACAAGGCCAGCATTACCGATACCAACACGATACAAATACTACAAAAAAGAAAACAAAAGACCAGTGTCCCTTGTGAACATAGACGCAGAAATCCTCAACAAAATATTAGCAAACTACATTCAATAATATATTAAAAGGATCACTCGCCATGATCAAGTGGGATTTATTCCAGGGATGCAAGGATGGGTCAATATTCACAAATCAATCGACATGCTAAACCACATTAGCAAAGCCAAGGATAAAAATCTTGATCATCTCAATAGATGCAGAAAAAGCATCTGACAAAAAACAGTATCTGTTCATGACAAAAACTCTCAACACAGTGGGTGTAGAGAGAATATACCTCAACATAATAAAGGCCGCATATGACAAACCCGCAGCTAACGTCATCCTCAATGGTAAAAACCTGTAAGCTCTACCTCGGAGATCGGGAACAAGACAAGGATGTCCACTCTCACCACTTTGATTCAACTTAGTACTGGAAGTCCTAGCCATAGCAATCAGATAGAAAAAGAAAAAATGTATCCAAGTTGATAAGGAAGAATTAAACTGTCACTATTTATATGACCTGATACTATATATATATAGAAAACCCTGGGGCACCTGGGTGGCTCAGTAGGTTAAGTGTTCCACTTCAGCTCAGTTCATGATCTCATGGTTTGTGAGTTTGAGCCCCGTGTCGGGCTCTTTGCTGACAGCTCAGAGCCTGGAGCCTGCTTTGGATTCTGTGTACCCCCACCTCCCTACCCTGTCCCTGCTCATACTTTGTCTCTCTCTCTCTCAAAAATAAAACATTAAAAAATTTAAAAAAAAAAAGGAAAAACCCTAAGAACTTCACCAAAGCAAAACTACTAGAAGTAAAAAATGAATTCAGTAAATTTTCAGAACACAAAATTAATATACAGAAGTTGGTTGTGTTTCTGTACACTAATAACAATATCAGAAAGAGAAATTAAGATAAAAATTGCACCAAAAGGGATAAAATACCTACAAATAAACTTAACTAAGGAAGTAAAAGACCTGTACTCTGAAAACTATAAAACACTAATGAAAAAAATTGAAGAGGACACAAAACAAATGGAAAGCTATTCTATGCTCATGGAGTAGAAGAATTAGAATTTGTAAACTGTCCATACTACCCACAGCAATCTACAGATTCAGCGCAATCCCTATCAAAATAACAAGGGCATTTTTTACAGAACTAGAACAAAGAAGACTAAGATTTATATGGAATCACAAAGACCCTGAAGAGCCAAAACAATCTTGAGAAAGAACAACAAGCCGGAGCTACCACAATTCCAAGTTCAAGGTGTGTTACGAAGCACAAAAACAGACACCTAGCTCGGTGGAACGGAATAGAGAATCCAGAAGTAAATCCATGCTTACTTGGTCAATTCACCTATGACAAAGGAAACAGGAATACACAATGGGGAAAAGAAGGTTTTTTTGACAAATAGTGTTGGGAAACCTAAACAGCTACATGCAAAGAATGAAACTGGACCACATCTTACATGATACACAACAAAAAACTCAAAGTGGGTTAAGAATTTAAATATGAGACCTGAAACTATAAAACTCCTAGAGGAAAATATAGGCAATAATCTCTTGGACATGAGCCCCAGCAACATTTTTCTAGATATGTCTCCTCAGTTAAGGGAAACCTAAGCAGAAATTAACTGTTGGGACTGCAACAAAATCAAAAGCTTTTGCACAGCAAAGGAAACCGACAAAACGGAAAGGCAACTGACCAAATGGGAGAAGATATTTGCAAATGATAGACCCAGTAAGGGGGTAATAACCGCAGTATATTAAAAGCATATAAAAAGAACCTGTACACATGAACACCAAACAAAACAAAAACCCCAAATAATCCGTTGAAAATATGGGCAGAAGACCTAAATAGACATTTTTCTAAAGAAGACATACAGATGGCCAACAGAAACATGAAAAGGTGTTCAACATCACTAATCACCAGGGAAATGTGAATCAAAACCACAGGAAATAGCACCTTACACCTGTCAGAATGGCTAATATCAAAAAGATAAGAAAAAATAAGAATGTTAGCAAGACTGTGGAGAAAAATGAACCCTTATTCACTGTGGGTAGAATGTAAATTGGTGCAGCCACTGTGGAAAACAGTATTAGAGTGTCTCAAAAAATTAAAAATAGAAATACCATATGATCTAGTAATTGTACTATTGGGTATTTACCTAAATAAAAACACTAATTCAAAAAGATATACATACCTATTTATTACAGCATTATTTACAATAGCCAAGAAATGAAAGCAACCTGTGTTCAGCATGAGATGAATGGACCGGGGCGCCTGGGTGGCTCAGTCGAATGAGCATCTGATTTCAGCTCAGGTCATGATCTCATGGCTGGTGAGTGTAAGACCCACATCAGGCTCTCTGCTGTCAGCACAGAGCCCACTTCTGATCCTCTGCCCCTCCTCACGCTCTCTCCCTCTCAAAAATAAACATTTAAAAAAAAGATGAATGGTTAAAGAAGAGGTGCCTGTCTGTCTCTCTCTCTCTCTCTCTCTCTCACACACACACACACACACACACACACACACACACACACACAGATTATTGCTCAGTACATATGGATGTACCTAGCATAAGAAGATACTATGCTAAGTGAAATAAGATGGAGAAAAGCAATACACCATGATTTCACTTATATATGGAATCTATGAAACACAGCAAATGAACCTACAGACCAAAAATGAAGCAGAAACAACCCACAACAACAGAGAACAAACCTGTGTTGCTGGGTAAAGGGAAAGAATTGGCAAAACAGGTGAGGGAAGAGGGAGATACAGGCTTCCAGTTATGGAATGAATAAGTCACAGGGATAAAAAGTACAGTGTAGGCAGTCTAGCCAATGGTATTATAGTAGCATTGGATGGTGACCAATGGTAGCTACCCCTTGGGGAACATAATGTATAGAGATGTCAAATCACTATGCTGTACACCTGAATCTAATGTAACACTATATGTCAACTATATTTCAATAAAAAAAATTAGAAATTGGGACGCCTGGATGGCTCAGCCAGTTAAGCATCTGACTTGAGCTCAGGTCATGATCTCCTGGTTTATGGGTTCAAGCCCCGTGTCACCCTGCACTGACAGTGTAGAGCCCACCTGGGATTCTTTCTGCCTGGCCCCTACTTGCTCGCTTACTCTCTCTCTCTCTAAAAATAAATAAACTTAAAAAAATTAAACTACCATATGATCCAGCAGTGCCATTTATGGATTTAATATCTACATATCTATGTGAAATTACTATTTCAAAGAGATATCCATACAAAGTTCAGTAGGACATTATTTAACATAGCCAAGACACTAGGGTGCCTGGGTGGCTCAGTCAGTTGAGTGTCCAACTCTTGATCTCTGCTCAGGTCATGAGGTCTCAGTTCAGGGATCAGGCTCTGCTTCAGGCCCTGTGCTGAAAGTGTGGAATCTGCCTGGGATTCTTTCTCCCTCTCTCTATATTCCTCTATATAGGAATTTCTACATATGATGTATATATAGAAATATTCTTATATAGAAATCAGCAATATTTCTAGAGAGCCTTCATGTATACAACAATAATTAGAAGGTAAAACAGAAGAAAAACCCTATTTCCAATAGTGATGATAAAAAAAATCCCCTAGAAATAATCTGAACTAAAAGTATTGTAAGATAGAAAACTTTAAATCACAGAAAAGACTTGCCCAGATGAAAAAACTTAATATGTTCTTGGATTGGAAATTTCTATATCATACAGATATCATCAGTTCTCATGGTATTAGTCCATAAATTTAACATGATTCAATTAAAAAGCAATAGTATTTTTTAAATGGACAAGCTAATCCTAAAATTTATATGGAAAAGTGGACAAATAAGAAAATAGCTAGGAAAACAATGAGGGGGAGTCATCTGAATCAGATACTTAAACTTGAGTCTACTAAATAGTGTAACACTCACCCTCCTACACTGTTGGTGGGAATGTAAACTGGTGCAGCTTCTCTGGAAAACAGGGTGGAGGTTCCTCAAAAAACTATCAGTAGAACTCCCCTATGACCCAGCAATAGCACTGCTAGGGATTTATCCAAGGGATACAGAAGTGCTGATGCATAGGAGCACATGTACCCCAGTGTTAATAGCGGCACTTTCTACAATAGCCAGATCATGGAAAGAGCCTAAATGTCCACCAACTGATGAATGGATCAAGAAGATGTGGTGTGT
>PJEM01016860.1:0-14296 GCA_004023845.1 Helogale parvula | reverse complement strand
ACCGCTGTGTATCTTGTGAGCTTAGAACAATGCCTGGCACGGAGCAGGTGCGCCCTTAATAGGTACTGAATGAATGAATGCAGGCATGACCCGCCAGGGAGGATGACGCCGATGGTTTCCGCGTCGCTCTGTGATGTTGGGGAAGTCGCCTGCCCTCTCTGAACCTCAGGTTTGCGTTTATAAAACACGGACCACACTGGTCCCTCTTTGAACGGTTCTAATTAACACCCTCCCAGGTGTCTTACATCCGTGCTTCCAGCCTCCCGCAACACAGGGACACCGCTACCCCTTAGGATGGCCCAAGCTCCAGAGGAGAGAAACAGCCAGAGAGTAGAAAGGACTCTGTAAAAGCCCCATCAGAATGTCTGAATCTTAAAGTACACCTCTTCTTTTCGCGGGTGTACACCCAAGAGAAACACTGGCACATGGAACGAAAAGATAAGCTCCCAACAGCAGCGTTTGTCGTGGAAGCGGCTTACATGTCCATCCATGAAAAATGGATAACCGGATCGAGGCAAACTCATACAGGGGGGGCCATGCTGCAGGGAAAGGGAATGAACGAGCACTCTGCGGCTCAAAGCGACATCCGCCAAGCATGTTGCTAGCTGCAGAAGTCCGATCGTAGGAAGTTTTAAAACCCGTAAAACAGGGGCTGTGTGGATACGAGTTTTGAACGTGTATAAACGTGCACAGGCAAGAGGGAAAAAGGGGGAAACGCTACTGATGACTCCTGCAGATAGGGTGGATGGAATGCAATCAGGAAAGCTACTGGGGACATGGATGTTTGTACTTTTTTTTTTTTTGCAAGCCCAAAGGTGAAACCATGAGTTCACTCTCTATCTGTTCTTTTTTTAATGTGTCAAAAATATTTCATAATACAAATAAAAAAATTTGACCCCACCAATTCCATTCCAGGGTTTTACTCTAAGGAAATTACTGACAAGCGTTAAGATATTTATATACAAAGATGTTTGCCTCAGTGTTGTTTAAAATACAGAAAGCTAGGAAAAGCCTTGATGTCCAGCAAGAGAAGACTGGTTGGACCACTTACAGCATATCTGCCAGCAGAATGAAAACAATTCCTAACAGTTACTGAGCTCTTAGCACATGCCTGTAACTTGCAAATAGCCCTGGGAGGGGGGGCTGTTAGTACCCCCATTTTACAGATGAGCAAAGTGAGGCTCACAGAAGGGATTTAACTGGCCATCAGACACCAGAGCTTTACTCTCAACCTCTGGGCTACATGCTACTGTACAGAAGAACCTTGAAAACAGGCTAGGGGGCGCCTGGCTGGCTTCATTGGTTAAGCGTCCAAGTTCGAGCCCCAGGTAGGGCTCTGCCCCCTCTCTCTGTGCCCCTCCTCTGCTCATGCTCTCTCTCTCTCTCTCTCTCTGTCTCTTTAAAAATAAATAAACTTAGGGGCGGCTGGTGGCTCAGTTGGTTAAGCGTCCGGCTCCAGCTCAGGTCATTATCCCACAGTTCATGGGTTCAAGCCCCACGTCAGGCTCTGTGCTGACAGCTAGCTCAGAGCCTGGAGCCTGCTTCAGGTTCTGTATCTCTCTCTCTCTCTCTCTCTCCCTCTCTCTCTCTCTCTCTCTGACCCTCCCCTGCTCACGCTGTCTCTCAAAAATAAATAAAACACATTAAAAAATAAATAAATATACTTAAAAAAAGAAAAAGAAAACTTGCTAGGTAAAATGAACCGGGCACAAAAATTCATATATGAAAGGATTCCATTTCTAGAAAAATCCAGAAGACACAGAAAGCAGATTCAGGAGACTTCCAGGGGCCGGGGCGGGGATAGGGGAGAATGGGGAGGGACTAAAAATAGGTGTGGGGGTTCCTTTGCGGATGAAGAGGTTCTGGAACCAGAGAACGGTGATGGTCGCAGAACACTGTGCATGGACAGAAAGCCGCTGAGCTGCACACTCCAAAATGGTTAAAATGGTAACTTCGATGTTAAGTGTAGCTTACTAATAAAAGAGAGACAGAAACAGAAAGAGACAGAAGGAGGGAGAGAAATAATCACCTGGAAAATACAGTAAAAACACAGATGCGAAGTCTCAGCCTCTGGAAAGCCTGGCTGAGTATTTTACAGTCAATCACTTTAGGACGGTGCGGCCCAAAGTGCGGCCCTGTACCAGCAGCGTGGAGCAGGTCACGTGGGTGCTTGGCAGGAGTGGAGAATCTTGGGCCACATCCCAGGACTCTGAAAGCAGAATCACCCTGCCCAGTGATTGGAATGCTCTGGAAGGTTTGAAAAGCATGTTTAGAACACACCTTTGCAGGGGCAGCTGGGTGGCTTAGTTGGTTAAACACCTGACTCTTGATTTTGGCTTGCGTCATGATCTCAGGGTTGTGAGTTCGAGCCCTACATCAGGCTCCATGCTGACAGTGCAGAGCCTGCTTGGGATTCTGTCTGTCTGTCTGTCTCTCTCTCTCTGCCTCTCCCTCACTCTTTCTTTCCTTCTTGTGGGGAGCTGCCAAAAGAAGAGATATGTGCCTCGACCTGCAAGATCAGCTACCCACACAGCAGGGCTGCCTTATCACTCCCAGCTGGGGCCTTCTTATCGGTTTCCCAGGCCTTTCTTATTAGCCCCTCAGGTGCTGTGCTGAAGCTGCAGTTTCTGGTTCTCCCTTACCCTTTTCCAGAAATCACCCAATCCCAGAATAATTGTTTCTTAGCAACTGACTTATGTCAGCTGCCCGTCTTCTACCCTTTATAAGATGTGTGTGCTTTCTCAATAAAGAAGGCTTGATCAGAGACTTGTCTTGCCTCCGTTCTCTGTGTCCCCTGCCCCCCAATTCTCACTCCCTCCCTCAAGACCTGTGTTGACTGACCTGCCGAATGGGTCACCTTCTCTCTCTCTCAAAATAAATACACTTCAAAAAAATGTTAAAAAAAAAAGAAAAAAGGAAGAAATTACCTTTGCAGGTGGCTTCTTCAGACTACACATCCTCGTGCTGGCGGGACATCGTGGGCTTAGGAAGTCTTCATGTGGTGCACGGCTTATTACAAGGGACAAAACTTGTTATAAAACGGTAAGTTTTGGAGGCGCCTGGTTGGCTCAGTCCGTTGAGCGCCTGACTCCGATTCCAGCTCAGGTCATGATCCCAGGGTCATCCCAGGCTCACTTAAGACTCTCTCCCTCCCTCTCTCTCTCTCTTTCTCCCTCTGCCTCTCTCCCCTTCTAGCACGCTCTCTCTCTCTCTCTCTCTCTCTCAAAAAAAACAAACAAAACCCAGAAAAAAACCCAGTAAATTCAGGATGATCATAATTTGAGGGGCAAGGGATATCTATTTATATGTATACATAAATTATATGATCGGGGTGGGGATGCGGAGGAAGGATCACCGCTGTGCCTGGCGGTGGGAATGGAAGTTGGTGCAGCCACTACGGAGAACAACATGGCGGTTCCTTAAGAAACTAGAAACAGAAGTACCACTGTCATTCTGCAATCCCATTGCTTGGATCCAAACACATGGTCACTGTCACAAGAGTGTCTGCACCCTCGTGTTTACTGCAGCATTGTTCACAGTGGCCGAGACGCGGAAACCACCGGAGGGTCCACCGATGGATCAACGACCAAAGAAAATCACGGGCGTGTACATATAATGGAATATTATTCAGCTGTGAGGAAGGAGGAAATCCTAACACGGATGAAACCGGAAGGCATTATGCTGAGGTAACACAGACGTGGAAAAACAAATACTGTACGGATCTCACAGGTATGGAATCTAAAAAAAGAGTCAAACTCCAAGGAGCAGAGAGTGGAAGGGTGGCCACGGGGGGCGGTGACAAGGGGAGAGGTTGGACAAAGGGTAGGGACTTGCAGTTATGAACTTAGTAGGTGACGAGCATTGACAATACTGTACTGTGCACTTGACGTCTGAGACAGTAGATCACCGCGTCGTCACCACAGACACAAAGGTCAGCTGTGAGGTGGCGGGTGTGTTAACAGCTTGATTGTAGCGGTTACTTCAGTGTGCACCTGTGTCGATCCTACTGTACACCTTAACTATAGACAAGCTTTGTTTGTTTTAATTTTTTTTACCATTTATTCATTTTTGAGAGGGAGAGAGACAGAGCAGGAGCGGGGGAGGGGCAGAGAGAGAGAGACACAGAATCCGAAGCAGGCTCCAGGCTCTGAGCTGGCAGCACAGAGCCCGACGTGGGGCTCGAACCCACAAACCGAGAGATCATGACCTGAGCTGAAGCCGGATGCTCAAATGACTGAGTCACCCAGGCGCCCCCAAAAATCCAACCTGCTCACAGTGGTCCCCCCATTATTCCTCTGATCTTCATTATTAATGATTCTCTGAGCTGCTCATGCTGGTGTAATCCCACGGGAGTCCCTGATGGAAGGAAGGCCTCCCGCTGCCGTCCTCGGCTGGGAAGTCTACCGGCCACAGCTCTGCGCAGGGCTCACCCTCTCACCCGCCTCCGGTGTTTGCTCAGATGTCACTTCCTCAAAGTCACCTTCCCTAAGGGTCCTGGCTGGAAAAGCCCAACCACCCCAGTCATTCCCTTACTCTGCTCTATTGCTTCATAGCCCCAGGACCACCTAACTAATAACTCGTGGGCCCCAGAGCAAAATGAAGACGCAGAGCCCTTGTTCAAAACTTGCTAAGTGTTTCAGGACAGTCACAGCGGAGCGTTAAACCCACATGAGTCTGTGAGCCACCGCAGAGCTCACACGCCTACACAACTGGCATCGCCTAGCACCTGCCCGGACATGACCTTATACGTGTCTATTTATTTGTTCATCGTCTTTCTTCCCGGCTAGAACATAAGCTCCAGGAGGGCAGGGAGCCTTGCTTGGTTCATAGCTGAGCTTCCATTGTCAAAGGCCATGTCTGGCACATCCCTGGCATTCGATATGTATTTAATGAATGATTAAACAGATAAAAACAATGAAAGAAGCCTGACCCTGAAGTAGAGAGCACGCCCTCAGGAGAGGACTCAGGGACCGGGAGAACATTTTCACAAATAATTTATATGATAAAAGCTTTGTCATCTAGAATTCATGGAGAATACTTGGCACGCCTGCCTGGCTCAGTTGTGGAGCACATGACTCTTAATCTCAGGGTCGTGAGTTCAAGCTCCATGTTGGGTGTAGAGATTACTTCAAAATAAAAACTTAAAAAAAAAGAAAGTGGGGCGCCTGGGTGGCTCAGACGGTTAAGCACCGGACTTCAGCTCAGGTCATGATCTCACAGTTTGTGGGTTCAAGCCCTGCATTGGGCTCTGTGCTGACAGCTCAGAGCCTGGAGCCTGCTTTGGAATCTGTGTCTGCCTCTCTGCCCCTCCCCCACTCATACTCTGTCTCTCTCTCTCTCTCTCTCTCTCAAAAATAAATGAACATTAAAAAATTTTTAAAAAAGGAAAGAAACAAGAAAAACTTGTACATGAATGTTTATCACGGCATTATCCATAATAGCCCAAAGGTGGAATTAACTAGATAATGTCTAGAACTGACTTGATAATATGTAGATAAATGAATAAACAGACTGTGGAAAGGAAATTCTAACACACGCGACATGGATGAACCTTGAAAACAGTTCCCTAAGTGAAATAATCCAGGCACCAAAAAAAAAACAAAACACAAATATTGTATGATTTCCCTAATATGAGGTATCAGAAATAGTTCAGTCTGTAGAAACAGGAAGTAGAATGGTGGCGGCCAGGGGCTGAGGGAGGGGAAGTGGGGAGTTAGTGGTTAATGGGTATAAAGTTTCTGCTTGAGATGATGAAGAGTCCTGGAGACAGATGGTGATGATAGTTGCACAACAGTGTGAAGGTACTTCATCCCCCTGAGGTGGACACTTAAAATTGTAAACGGGCAAAATTGATGTTATGTGTATTTAACCACAATAAAAAAATCTAGAGAAAATTCGTGTTTAATGGTGAAACATTGAAAGCTTTTTATTTAGAGTCAAGAACAAGACAGGGATGCCTCCTTACCACCGCATTAGGTGCTGTTCTGGGGACATACTGTAGTATGGGAAGAAAAAAGGGGAAAAATGGTATAAGAATTGAAGAGAAACAAAATTGCCACTAATCGCAGATATGATTATGTATCTAGAAGATCCAAGAGCAGCTCCTGATAAAATATCAGAATTAATGACAGAATCTAGCAAGGTTGCTGGACACAAAATCAGCATACAAATATCAATTATACATTTTTTACCTGTGTGTTGGGGGTCCCCAGACCACCCAAAGTTGGGGGCAATTCACTAAGACTTATAGAGCTCAGCATAGAGTTGAATTCATGGCTAAGCTGTATTACAACGCTGTACAATCATGAGGGGGGAAAGTCACGGGCCGAGACTGGAGGAAATCACATGCAGGTTTCCTCATCGTCTCTCCCTCGCAAGAGGATCATACAGAGTTCACTCTTTTCCACAACAAAAAAATGCAGCAAAACGTGTGTGCTGTTTTTGCCCAATGGAGTCCCTTAGAGACTTAGCACCCAAAGTTTTTATTAGTGACTAATCATGAAGGCACCTTCTGCCTAGCACATACCAAATTCCAGACTCCCAGAAAGAAAGCAGGCATTCAGCATTAACCACACGGTTTGCACAAACAATCCAGGCACAGTGAGCCGGTCAGAAGAGTTCAACAACCAAGTCCCCAGACACCAGCCAAGGCAAAGTTTGCAAGCATGATAGCTGATTTGGGTCTGCTATGTTAACCATTTTCTGTTCAACCAACAAAGTTCTAATATAAAAATTTAAGTGAATATGGCTTACAATAGTACAATGCTATCCGGCAAGGGGGAATAAATCTAACAAAATATGTGCAAAACCTCTTCAAGAAAATCTGTAAAACCTTATTGAGAGACCTCAAAGAAGATCTAAAACAGGGGGATCTATACCATGTTCATGGATTGGGAATGAATGGGATGGAAGATCTAAGGAGAATGAAGAATGCCTGAATGGGGCACCCGGGGGGCTCAGTCAGTTGAGTGTCCAACTCTTGATTTTAACTCAGGTCATCTCACGGTTCATGAGATCGAGTCTCACATTGGGCTCTGCACTGACAGCAAGGAGCCTGCTTGGGATTCTCCTTCTCTCCCTCTCCTTCTACCACTGTTCCCCCTCAAAATAAGTAAGTAGGGGCACCTGGGTGGCTCAGTTGGTTGAGTGTCTGACTTTGGCTCAGGTCATGATCTCACGTTCTGTGGGTTCGAGCCCCATATGGAGCTCTGTGGTGACATCTCAGAGCCTCGAGCTGCTTCGGATTCTGTGTCTCTCTCCCCACCAACGCATGATGTCTTTCTGTTTCTCTCTCTCTCAAAAATAAATAAACATTGGGGCGCCTGAGTGGCTCAGTCGGTTGAGCATCTGATTTCTTCTCAGGTCATGATCTCACAGCTTGTGGGTTTCAGCCCCTTGTCAGGCCCTGTGCTGGCCGCTCAGAGCCTGGAGCTGCTTCCGATTCTGTGTGTCCCCCTCTCTCTGCCCCTCCCCTGCTCATGATCTGTCTCTGTCTCACAAAAATAAATAAATGTTTAAAAAAATTTTTAAATAAACATTATAAATAAATATACTTGAGAAAAATGTTTGGGTCATTTTTTTTCTCATCTTCTCTTCCTTCCCCAATGAGGAGGTGTTAGGGGTGGAAACAAAGAAGTGGGCAGAAGCAGTGATAGTCAACTCAATATATTTATATATTTGCTCAATGGAATCAGGCTCAACCATGTCAGTGATTATAACTGTCTTCTTGTAGTTTTGTTTCTTACAGAGATAAAATCCTCTGAATGGATGGATGGGTGGGTGGGTGGATGGATGGGGGGAGAGAGAGAGATTGAGAGAGAGAGGTGCTTGTGTGTGTGTGGAGGGGGTTGAATTGATGATGTGGTAAAACAATGACCCCCAAAGATATATGCAGTTCCTGGAACCTGTGGGTATTATTTTATATGGTAAGAGCAAGGGTTTTGAATGGAGGACCTTATACTGGATTGTCCCCTGGGGGAATATTTTACAGCAGTCACAGAAAGCTGATATAGATGATTGATTAAGTCGATTGGATCAGAGGGAAAGTGGATGGTTAAACTGATGGATGGATTGTAGAATAAATGGGAAGAAGGAATCAATAGAATGGCTTAAAGAATGAAAGAACATAGAGTTGGGGGGTTTGCCTGAGCGGTTCAGTTAGCTAAGCATCTGACTCTTGGTTTCGACTCAGGTCATGATCTCACAGTTCATGAGTTTGAGCCCCACCTTGGGCTCTGTGGTGATGGTGTGGAGACTGCTTGGGATTCTCTCTCTCCCTCGCTCTCTGCCCCTCCCCCTCCAAAATAAATAAGTAAACTAAAAAAAAAAAGAAACAACATATAGTTGGACAAATGGAGAGTTGAATGGATGGATGGAGCTCAGAGAGCTGGAAGACCATCTGAACCAATGATATTTGGGTAGATAGGCAGGTGGGTGGGTGGGTGGATGAGTAACTAGTGGAGAAATACTTAAAGGCAAGAACGTATGCGCAGATGCACAGACAGGGCAGGTGAAAGCTTGGATGGGGATCTGAGGAGGTAGCATGGCACGTGGGAAAGAACCAGATTCTAGAATCAGACAGACCTGTGCTCTGGCCCCAGGTCCTTCACTCTGTTGCTGACCGACATGGGGTAAGTATGGTGGTCAGGGTGGGTCTCCCTTGAAGAAAGAACTTGACCAACTGTGAAGAGTGCCTTCGGAGGACAGCCCCCAGCAGCAGTAAGCTCCTATTTTGTTTGGTTCAAGGTCATGTTCTCTTCCCCGCAGCCCCCAACCATGACTAATCATCAGGGGTGTGGATGGGGTGGGGGGAGGGGCGGACTAGGGCCAGGCCGTTCGCACCCAATGTGGGCTCCTCTAAGGGTGATCTTTTTCTTTTCTTTTTTTTAATTTTAATGTTTATTTATTTTTGAGAGAGAGACAGAGTGTGAGTGGGGGAGGGTCAGAGAGTTAGGGAGACACAGAATCCGAAGCAGGCTCCAGGCTCTGAGCTGTCAGCACAGAGCCCGACGCAGGACTCAAACCCATGAATCATGAGATCATGACCTGAGCTGAAGTCGGCGGCTTAACCGACTGAGCCACCAGGCGCCCCAATATTTTTCTTTTTGAACTGAGCGAACAGTCACTGACCACAGAATTCACCACTTTAACCATTGTTAAGTGCACATTGCAGTGGCATTTACTTCAGTCACACCATTTTGCAACTCTGTCTTCTCTATTTGGTTTCACATTTTTATCACCCCAAAAAGAAGTGATTAAGCAATCACTCCCCGTCTGCCCCTCCCTCCAGCCCCTGGTAACCACCAACCTACTTTCTGTTTCTAGGGATTTGTGAGCAGAGCTCCTTGCGCCTCCCCTCCCCCGTTGGCTGGCTGAGATTTCTCAGCGCTGAACGACCTGAAGCTCTTTCTACCCCCACCTTCCTTCCCCCTCATCCTCCGCCGGGGGCCCACCAACTTCCCAGCCCTGTTCCCGGCCCCCTCCACCTCTCGCGGGATGGCCCCCAATAAACCCTCGTATGGCCAACACCATCACGTTTGCTTCTCGAAGGACCGGTAACACAGCAAGATGTTCTGAGCTCCACACACCCGCTCTGTGAAGCAGTGCAACTTCTCAGAAATACTGAACGTGGGGCGCCTGGGGACTCAGGTGGTTAAGCGCCCCACTTCAGCTCAGGGCATGATCTCATTGAGCCCCGCGTCGGGCTCTGTGCTGACAGCTCAGAGCCTGGAGCTGCTTCGGATTCTGTGTCTCCCTCTCTCTCTGCCCTTCCCCCGCTCACACTCTGTCTGTCTCTCTCTCAAAAATCAATAAACATTAAAAAAAAAAACAAAACACTGAACTGAACGTAACTTGGAGGCCCTGACAACATTAACACCTGTAAAGCTAAACCAAACAGACGCCATGACAGGCTTTAAGTTTCCCCTCTGAACTAGAAGGCCTAAGTTTCAGTTTCCCCAAAACCATCAGGCAGTTACACATTGCCTAGAGCAGGAGAGACCACCTTGCGGTATCCAATCAGGAAAGGCCAGCTACCTCTCCCCACATTCCTTAAGGTGAGGCCTGCAGATGGGAACTTTAGATAGGACCCTGTTACCTAATGTTAAAGTTAACCCGCATAGTCGCCGAACAAGACCCTGGACTCGCTCTGTAACTGGTTCATTTCAAAACTACTCTAAAGGTTGTGATTGGGTCCTGCCAAAAGTAACGAACGCTCTAAACAAAATGTATGGCTAAAGTTGGTGCCAATGCTGTTATACAATAAAGATTAGATCACTGTATCTATGTCACAATTTCTTGTAACTCCCCCTTCCCAAACCCCATATAAACCCTACTCAGCCCTTGTTCGGGGCTCTCAGCACCGATCCACTGTGCTGGTGAAGTCTGTGAGCCCAGGTTTAGGCCCCGGCGAGCCTAAGCCCGTAATAGTAAAGCCCTTTGCCTTTACGTGCGTGCCTCGGTCTCCCTGGTGGTCTCTGGCCGTTGAGGATACTGCATTTTGGGCATTACACACCGACTGTAGACAGCACTGAGGCAAGCGGGGACTCTCACAGACTCACTCCTGAACCCTCACAAGCATCCGGCCAGGGTGCCATTATGATCCTTGCTTTGACAGGCAAGAAAACAGATCTTCTGTTCTGGCAGCTTCCCCGGTCGGGGGTGGGGGGGAATAACAATCCTCAGCACCAACCAGAAGCAGTTTCCTAAACTCGAAAGTACAATGTCATCTCACCCAGAGGAAGGCCACACACAGCCTCTTCCCCTTGGCTGAGACTGGCTAGCACTCGTTTCCGGAAGGATCCAGAACAGTCCAGGCCCCCAGCCTGCAAGTGGACAGTGGGAGGGACCTATCTGCAAATTGAAAGTAGCCCACCGGGCTTGAGGTCCCCCCCTCCTGTCCACTCAGCTGACGCCCTGAGGATGTCACCAGCCAGCATGGGGACACCAGTCGGCCCAGCTCCTGCACCAGTCCAGGGAGGGGCAGAGAGGGGGGACTGGGGCCCGGAGTGGGGACAAGTGTGCCTTGGGCCACCCGGAGGCGAGCGTCTTGGAGAGAGGAGCAGGAATCAGGCACAGGCAGGGCTGGGGCATGGAGGGGGGACAGAGTGGACACCAGGTGGCCTTCGGGCCTCCCTCCCCTGTGCTCCTCAGGGCCCAGCGGAGCGCCCACTAGGGCACGTGTCACCTGCACCCAGGGAGCCCCCTGAGGGCAGGGGCTGGATCAGATTCATGGCGGGAGCCCAAGGGGTGTTCGCCGAGTGAATGAGTGAACAAAGGATTCAGGAGGAAGGTGTTGATCCACTGGCCGGAACAGCGACCCCTTCAGCTCAGAGGAGGGCACAGGCAGGAGAGGCACTTGGGGGCTGGGGGCGGGGCAGGGCCTTGCCAGTTCCACTCCACTGCGCACCGCCCCCTCTCCCGAGCCCGGAACAGTGCCTGGCACACAGTGGGTCCTCGATCCATGCCCGCTCAATGGCAAACACACACGCACACGCGCGAAACAAGCACTACCAAAGCCCCCCAGGAGCTCCGGTCCCTGTAAGAGTAACCTTAAGATGGCGACCCAGCGGCCATTTGCTGCGGGTCAGAGAAAAACACCGTGCACCGACGACACCCCCCCTCACCTGCAGACCTGGAAGGTCCCGCGCCAGTTTGAAAACAGCCAATCATGAAGCCCCAGTTTCCCATCGCCCTGACAGAGGAGGCCACCTATCCCATCCCGCCATGTCCCTAATGTGGCCTTATTTGGTGGTCTGCCCTCCCAGAACCGGACCGGAACCCCTCACCCATAAAATACCTCGCCCCTCCCGTACCAGACATGACTTCCCTGACTCCCCACTCCTGGAGTCACGGAACCTCGCCTGGGAATCGCAGATCCCAATAAAGGCCTTCTTGGTTCCATAACTTGGTCTCTTTCTTTCCTCTCATCTCTGCCTCCATCTATTAAATCTTACAGTCCCCCTCCTGCCACGGGCAGCTGCACCGCACCCCCAGGAGGAATACTCCTGCTCCCAGCAATCACCACGGCAAAGGCCGACCACGCCTGCCTGTTTTCTTTGGGCCTCACGAAAACTCTCTGATAAACGCGATGCTGACCACAGCTGCCTCTTAGAAGCACAAATACGTCACATGCCTTCCGAGCACCTTGTGGGGACGGACCGCAGGTGTCACAACTCTGGACTCTGAGGGTGGGCCTCTCTTCGTCCCCATTTCACATATGAGGGGACCAAGGGGCAGAGGGGCGGCCCTTGCCCCGGGTCACACCGACAGCAAGAGGCAGAGGTGAGGATACAAACTCAGTGTTAAATAACAAACATTCAACCGAATACATTTTAAAGACCTAATTGTCTTTATTTTAGGAGGTTGATGAGCCGGCAGGCCCCACCTAGCAAGCAGAGGCGACCTCCAACTGAGCTCCGAGGAAACGGTTTTAAA
Source organism: Helogale parvula (assembly GCA_004023845.1). Taxonomy (NCBI): domain Eukaryota; kingdom Metazoa; phylum Chordata; class Mammalia; order Carnivora; family Herpestidae; genus Helogale; species Helogale parvula. Next base: position 1,861 of record PJEM01016860.1, on the reverse strand, counting down.
GGTAGCCAGGGAGCAGAAAAAATAAAATCATTAAAGAATGCATTGATTTAGGGGCTCCGTCGGTGGAGCCTCTGACTTACGCTCAGGTCACGATTTCGTGGTTCGTGGGTTCGAGCCTCGTGTTGGGCTCTGTGTGACAGCTCAGAGCCTGCAGCCTGCTTCGGATTCTGTGTCTCCCTCCCCTGCTCATGCTCTTTCTCTGTCTCTCAAAAGTGAATGAACATTAAAACCTTTTTTAAAGATGTAGCCAAAGTCGGACGCTTAACTGCCTGAGCCACCCAGGTGCCCCTGACGCGTCTCCATCTTAATCACTGGGACACGTGACGACGGTACCTCACATAGCAACAAGGACATTGCGCACATGATTACATTAACGGCTTTGAGGTGAGACATTACCCTGGATTATGTGGATGAGCCCAGTGCAGTCACAGGACCGTCAGAGACATGGCGACAGTGCAGATGTTGGACCGAGGCGCCCCCTGGGTGGAGGAAGGGACCGCAAGCCGATGGCTGTAGCTCCCTGTGGAGCCCGGAAAAGGCGGGAAACTGGACCCTCCCCTGGAGCCTCCACAGGAACCAGCCGCACTGATGCCATGGCTGCAGTTCAGGAGACCCGTTTTGGACCTGACCTCCAGACCTGTGGGCTACTGAATTTGTGTTGTCTTAAGCCCCAACATTGGTGGCACTTTGTGACAGCAGCCATCGGAAGCTCATACAGGCAGTCAGCTCTTCAGTGCCTGAGATGGGATTCGAACTCAAGTCTTGCCAAGTTGAAAGCTCTGGGCGGTCTCTTGGAAGTGTGAAGCTTGGAATCATTCCAGAACCCCCCCGCCCCTCAGGGTCGCAGGGCAGGGCCTGGCAATAATGGTTATTATCATTCCACCTCCTTCCTGTCTACACAGTCAGTGTCCATTCCTCCATCTGCTCTGCTCAAGAACCTTCCATGGCTCCCCAGTACCCTCGGGATAGTGTCCAAGTCCTTCATGGCAACGGAGAACTTGGGGGCCTGGCTCATGCCTCCTAGTGGGCTCTGCACTGTACAACCCACCGCACCCCCTTCTACGCACGGCCTGTGCGAGTCTCCGACCTTCCCTTACAAGCAGAACACATGGACACCACTGCTAGTCAGCCCCCCGCCCCCCGGGGGCCACGGTGCCCTCTGCTGCCTTCAGTACCATACCTGTCTCCTCATTTTCGGTCCCGGTGTGCTTGCCCGCCAGGCTGGAAAGCCACCATGGCCAGGGCACCCTCTCTGTCCCCACGGATTGATGGCTTCTGGTCTCAGGAATGTTCGATGTCTGTCTGTCTCACCTGTGCTCTCCAGGAAGCTGACACCTGAAGTTCTAGTGCCTGGGGCCCTGGAAACGCTACAGCACCAGCAAGAAAAGATAAGTTTCAGACTCTTAAGTCCCCCAAGACTCGGGGTCAGTGGAATACTATATGGCCACAGAAAGGGATGCAGTGCGCACGTGCCCTACAACAGGGACGGAACTCAAAAAACATAACAAATGTCCAGAATTGACAAATCCATAGACACAGAAAGCCATCTGCCTGTGGCCAGGGGCTGGGAACAGGAGGGGATGGTGAGGGCCCACCCTTGCTGCGCGGAGAGTTTTCTTCCAGGGCTGTGAAAAAGTTCCGGAAAGAGAGAGAAGTGGTGATTGCACAACCTTGGGAATGTACCAAACGCCACTGAACGGTTCACTGAAAAAGGGTTAATTTTATGTTTTGTGAATTTTAGCTCAAATTGAACAAACAGGGGTGGGGTGCTGAGGGAGAGGATAGCTGGACCCCTGGGTCTGAGGGGGGAGGGGCTGGGGCCCGGACTCCTGGGTCTGAGGGAGGAGGGGCTGGGGACCAG
>PJEM01016859.1:0-24159 GCA_004023845.1 Helogale parvula | reverse complement strand
GAGGTCAGATCACCCTCCACTCAATGTCCTAACTCTAATGTTGGAGAAGCGGGTAAAAGGGGAACACTCCATGTGCGCAGCAATCTCCCCTCCACACAACCATAGTTGTCTTTTCTTACTATCAACACTTTGGCCTTGGAAGAGAACATTCTGATCATTTTTCTCCAAGAATGGGCAAAGCCATAGACCTTTGACCATGTCCCTTTGTCCCTTGAATAAGTCTAGGTGAGGTCCAATGATTTGTATTTCTAACAAGTCCCCAGGTAATGCTAATGTGTGGATTTAGAAACAATACTTTGAGAATCACTAGGCTACCAGATATCAAGACCTCCTATCAGCCTATGATAACTAAAACTATACGGATATTTCAGAAAGTCTAGACAAACAAGACAAATGCCATAGATCAAGAGCCCAGAAACATATCCATAGATTAATGTACACTTGATTTATGAATGAGGCATTGGAGAGCAGATTTTCATAAATGGAGCTAAGACAGGAATTCACACAGAAAAATGAAATTAGATCACTATTATGCACCATATGCAAAAACTAAACTTACATGTGAATTGAATTCTAAACTTAAATATGAAAATCAAAACTATACCTTTACATAAAAGAATTAGGAGAATATCTTAGTCTCCTTTAAGTAGAAAAATATTTCTTTTTTTAATGTTTAGCTTTTTAAATTTTTTGTGTGTTTTTTTATTTATTTTTGAGAGACACAGAGAGACAGTGTGAGCAGGGGAGGGTCAGAGAGAGAGGGAGATGCAGAATCTGAAGCAGACTCCAGGCTCTGAGCTATTTGTCGGCACAGAGCCCGATGCGGGGCTCAAACACACGAACTGTGAGATGATGACCTGAGCCAAAGCCGGACACTTAACCGACTGAGCCACCCAGGCCCCCCATGTTTATTTATTTTTGAGAGAGAGAAAGAGCATGAGCAGGGAAGTGGCAGAGAGAGAGAGAAGGAGACACAGAGCTTGAAGCAGACTCCAGGCTCTGAGCTATCAGCACAAAGTCTGATGTAGGACTCAAACCCACAAACTGTGAGATCATGACCTGCACCGAAGTCAGATGCTTAACTGACTGAGCCACCCAGTCTAGGCACCCCTAGAAAAATATTTATTTCTTAAACAAGACAGAGACAGAAAGTGCTAAGCATAAAAGAAAAGAATAGTAAATTTGACTGTATTAAAGTTAAATACTAGTTTATGTCTGTTTATCAGAAGACATTATAGAGTAGAAAGACAAAATGGTGGAAGATATCTGAAATTCATAAAACAAACAAAACACCCAAATTAAGAATATATAAAGATCCCAGGCAATCAAGAAGGAAAAGAAAGTGGTGGAGGAAACTTTGAAAAAGAATTAAACTTTTCACACACACACACACACACACACACACACACCCAAATGGCCAATAATTACATGAAAAGATGCTGAGTTTCATTCAAATTAAATTTCAATTCAAACTGAATCATGTTGGGAACCCACTGCACACCTACCAGATAAAAAAAATTAGAATTCAAAAGTTAAATATCAAGGCTTAGAAAAAAAGGTGGGACAGTAGATAATTTTATTGCTAGTGAGAATATTAATTGGTACAACCAATTTGGTAAATGATTTGTTGTTATATAAGATAGTAAAGATACACATTTTATTAATTCCATGCTTGGGTATATATCCAGAGAAATACATGAGCATGTACAACAAGAGACATGAATAAGAATGTTTAATGCAGGAATTAAACTTATGAATCGCAGAGGTGCCCAGATGGCTCAGTTAGCTCCCAGTCGAGTTAGCTCAGCTCAGGTCATGATGTCAACATTTCTGAGTTCGAGCTCAATGTCAGCCTGAAGCCTGCTTTGGATTCTGTGTCTCCCTCTCTCTCTCTGCCCTTCCCCAGCTCACACTCTGTCTCTCTCTCTCAAAAATAAAATAAACATTAAAATAAAAAAAAAAAACATTTGAAACTCCAAACTAGAAATAATCTAAATACTCATCTATTGTAAAATGAATAAATTCATTGTATTAAGTGTGGTATATTTATAAAATGGAATACTTAACAGTATCTACATCATCTTGATTGATCCTGACCAAACTTTTTGAAGTATTTATTATAATTTCTGTTTTGTATATAAGGAAACAGGAACACAATAAGTGAAGTATCTCTCGAGCATAGATTTCTCCCCTGAATTTATGACTTATACACCCATTGTCTAGGCACTATTTCTGCTTGGATGTCTAATAAATATCAGAAACTAAACATGTCAATAACCAAATTCTTGTTTTCTTTATTTTGAGAGAGAGCGAGAGCACACACTCATGGGAGAGAGAAAGGGACAAGGAGAGAATCCCAAGCAGGCTCTGCACCTCAGTGCAGAGCCCAGCAAAAGATTCGAACTCACAAACTGTGAGGTCATGATCTGAGCTGAAATCAAGGGTCAGATGCTTAACTGACTGAACCACCCAGGCACCCCACCAAATTCTTTTTTTTTAAGTTTATTTATTTCGAGAGAAAGAGGGAGTGTGCACAAGTGAGGGAGAGGTAGAAGGAGAGAAAATCCCAAGCAGGTTCCATGAGGTCAGTGCAGAGCCTGATGCCAGGCTTGATCTCAAGAACTATGAGATTGTGACATGAGCTGAAATCAAGTGTTGGATGCTTAATAGAATGAGTCACCCAGGTGCCCTAATAACCAAATTCTTTTTCTCTTCTGAACCTTCTTCCCTACAGGCTTCCTCTTCTGAATTAATGAGCACTCTGCCCTTGCAGTTGCTCAGGCCAGGAACCTTGGAGTCATTCTGGATTCATTTCTCTTTTTCCCGTGTTACACCAAACTATGTGAAAGGCTTATTGGTTCTGCCTTCACAAAATATCTACCTTCACTGCCACCACCTTCATTCAAGCCACTAGCAACTCTCATCTGCTTACTGCAACTGTTCTCCCTACTTCCACCATTGCACTCCTACCGACTTTGCCCACCATAGCACCATAGGCTGCACCTTGCCTGAACAGAGATGATAACAAATCCCAGCTAGTGTCCCCACTGACCATGGACCACAGTGAGCAGGTCACCCAAATGTGGGGCTGCAGTGGAGTCACTGCAGCCTCCCTGACATCAGAGTGAGCTCAGTGAATTCCCACTAGCAATCTACTGAGTGAGCTCAGTAGAATCCTCACTAGCAAGCTCCACTTGCTTAAGGATGCTACCAACTTGTGGGGAGCAGCTGAGATCTTAGCTGCTCCGCTGCTTCGCCATTTTGCTAGCCAGATTTGTCACTCCCTGAAGGGAGTTGCAAAATAGGCAGGGAAGCGCCAATCCCTGTCAGAGAAGCCAGAAGACCAAAGATCAACCACCTGCAGGCAGGGTAGTATTCGGCCCCTCAGGTGCTGTGCTAAAACAATTTAGTCCGGTTCCTCTTTCACTCCAGTCTTAATCTCTTAACCCTGTTTCCTAGTAACCGATCTACGTCAGCTACGTTGTTTGTCCCGCCCTGAAAGCCTTTATAAGAGACAGTTTTCTGAATAAACTCTCTCTCTTGCCTAATCGCAAAACCATAAGTTTTGTTTTTACTCTCTGCGTCTCCCTCTTCCGTGGCCCCTTGTCTCTCTCCCTCCCTCAGGAAAAGAACCTACGAGGACTCACCGCCCCGCGGGCTGGAGCGCCCGGGGCGGGACACGACACCAACTGACCCATCCATAAACCCAAGCTAAACTGACTGATGGACTGTCCCTGCTAATGCAAATCTAAGAAGTCTGTGAGAAGAGATTGCTACTCAAATATGCAGATACCAATGCAAGGAATCAAGATCCATAAAGAATCACATAAACATGACACCACCAAAGGAAACTAGTAAAGCTCCAATAATTGATCCAAAACAAATGAGGTCTATAAGTGTGTGGCAAAGAATTCAGAATAAGTTTCATGAAGAAGTTTAATAAAGTATAATAACACGTGGATAGACAACCAAAGTTAGGAATACAATGTGTGAGCAAAGTGAACTCAACAACACATTAAAAAAATCATGCACTGTGATCAAGTGGGATTTATCCCTGGGACGCAAAGATAGTTAACCACACGCAAATCAACAGATATGATACACCACATGCATAGGATGTTATAAATGAAGAGCAAATTGTAAAATAAAATGCTTCAGAATAAACCCATTTGGGGGCTCCTGGGTGACTCAGTCAGTTAAGCATCTAACTTTGACTCAGGTCATGATCTCACAGTTTGTGAGTTCAAGCCCTATGTTGGGCTTTGTGCTGAAAGATAAAAATCATATGATCCTCTCAATAGTTGCAGTAAAATAATTTGATAAAATGAAAACCTCTTCATAATAAAAACTCAATAAATTGTATATAGGCTGAAAATAAATCAACATAATAAAGGCCGTATATGACAAGCCTACAACTAACATCATATTCGATAGTCAAAGGTTGAAAGCTTTTCCACCAGAAATACCAACTCTACACGTAACACAATGACACTAAACTCATACCATTCAATTATCATATGTAAATGGACTAAATGATCCGATCAAAATACATAAGGTATCAGAATGGAGAAAAAGACCAAAACCCATCTATATGCTGCCTACAAGAGATTCATTTTAGACCTAAAGACACCTGCAGATTGAAAGTAAGGAGACAGAGAACCATCTAACATGCTAATGGATGTCCAAAGAAAGCTGGAGTAGCCATAATTATATCAGACAAACTAGCTTTTAAAACAAAGATTATAATAAGAAACGAGGGCATTATATCATAATTAATGGGTCTATCCACCAAGAAGATCTAAAAATTGTAAATATTTTGAGCACCTGGGTGGCTCAGTCTGTTACTTTGGCTCATGTCATGATCTCACAGTATTTGGGTTCGATCCCTATAACGGGCTCCGTGATGACAGGTCAAAACTTGGAGATTGCTTCAGATTCTGTGTCTCCCTCTCTCTGCCCCTCCCCCACTCACACTCTGTCTCTCTCTCAAAAATAAATGAATATTTTAAAAATATTTTTATATTTTTAACTTGTAATTATTTATGCCAGCTACTTGAAAGAGTCCAAATACATAAATCAATTAATCAAAAACATAAAGAAACTCATTGACATTAATACCATAATAGTAGGGGACTTCACCAACCACTTACAGCAATGGACAGATCATCTAAGCAGAAAATCAACAAGGAAACAATGGCTTTGAATGACACACTGGACTTAACAGATATATTCAGAACATTTAATTCTAAAACAGTGGAATACACACTCTTCTCAAGTGCACATGGGACATTCTCCACAATAGATCACATACTGGTCACAAATCAGACCTCAACAAGTACAAAAAGATCAATATCCTTTCAGACCACAATGCTATGAAACTTGAAATATACCACAAGAAAAACTTTGGAAAGACCATGAATACTTGGAAATTAAAGAACATCTTACTAAACAATGAATGGGTAAACCAAGAAATTAAAGGGGAAATTAAAAAGTACATGGGAGCCAATAAAAATGAAAATACAACAGTCCAAAACCTCTGAGATGCAGCAAAGACAGTCATAAGAAGGAAGTACATACCAATCCAGGCCTTCCTGAAGAAGTAAGAAAGGTCTCAAATACACAACTTAACTTTACACCTAAAGGAGCTGAAAAAGAACAACAAATAAAGCCCAAAACCAGCAGAAAATAGGAAATAATAAAGATTTAGAGCGAAGTCAATGATATAGAAATAAAAAAAAAACAGAACAGATCATTGAAACAATTAACAATATTGGTAAATCCCTAGCCAGACTGACAAAAAAAAAAGGACCCAAATAAATAAAATCAAGAATGAAACAGAGAGATCACAACCAACACTGCAGAAATACAAACAATAATAAGAGAATATTATGAGCAATTATATGCCAACAACTTGGGCAATCTGGACGAAATGGACACATTTCTTGAAATATATAAACTACCAAATTTGAAACAGGAAGAAATAGAAACTTTGAACAGACTCATAACCAAGAAAGAAATTGAATCAGTAAATTGATTCAAAAATCTCCCAACAAACATGATTCCAGGACTGGATGGCTTTCCAGGAGAATTCTAGCAAACATTTAAAGAAAAGTTAGTATCTATTCTTTTGGAGCTATTCCAAAAAATAGAAATAGAAGGAAAACTTCCAAACTCATTCTATAAAGCTAGCATTACCTTGATTCCAAAATCAGCTAAAGACCCCACTGTAAAGGAGAATTACAGATCAATCTCCCTGATGAACATGGATGCAAAAATTCTCAATAAGATACTAGCAAACCAAATCCAATAATACATTAAAAGAATTATTCTAGACCACTTTCTTACACCATACACAAAAATCAAGTCAAAATGGCTCAAGGACCTGAGTGTGAGACAAGAAACCATCAAAACCCTCGAGGAGAAAGTAGGAAAAAAACCTCCTAGACCTCCACCACAGCAATCTCCTACTCGACACATCCTCAAAGGCAAGGGAAATTAAAGCAAAACTGAACGTTTGGGACTTCATCAAGATAAAAAGCTTCTGCAAGGCAAAGGAAACAATCAAGAAAACTGATAGGCAACCGACAGAATGGGAAAAGATAGTTGCAAATGACATATCAGATAAAGGGCTAATATCGAAAATATACAAGGAACTCACCAAACTTCACACTCACAAAACAAATAACCCAGTGAAGAAATGGGCAGAAGACATGAACAGACACTTCTCCAAAGAGGACATCCAGATGGCCTACAGGCACATAAAACAATGCTCAACATCACTCATCATCTGGAAAACACAAATCAAAACCACACTGAGGTACCACCTCACACCAGTCAGAGTGGCTAAAATGAACAAATCAAGAGACTATAGATGCTGGCTAGGGTGTGGAGAGATGGGCACCCTCCTACACTGCTGGTGGGAATGTAAACTGGTGCAACCGCTCTGGAGAACAGTGTGGAGGTTCCTCAAAAAACTATCCATAGAACTCCCTTATGACCCAGCAATAGCATTGTTGGGGATTTACCCAAGGGATACAGAAATGCTGATGCACAGGAGCACATGTACCCCAATGTTCATAGCAGCACTATCAACAATAGCCAAAACATGGAAAGAGCCTAAATGTCCATCACCTGATGAGTGGATCAAGAAGATGTGGTATATGTACACAATGGAGTACTATATGGCAATGAGAAAGAATGAAATCTGGCCATTTGTAGGAAAGTGGATGGACCTTGAGGGTGTCATGCTAAGCGAAGTAAGCCAGGCAGAGAAGGACAGAAACCATATGTTTGCACTCATAGATCTAACAGGAAAACAGAAGAAACCTAATGGAGAACCAGGGGGAGCAGAAGAGGGAGAGAGAGTAGGGGAGAGAGAGGGATGCAAAACTTGAGAGACTATTGAATGCTGAAAATGAACTGAGAGTTGAAGGGGAAGGGGGCGGGGGGAAAAGAGGTGGTGGTGATGGTGGAGGGCACTTATAGGGAAGAGCACTGGGTGTTTTTTGGAAAACAATTTGACAATAAAATATTATGGAAAAAAAAGAATTATTCACCACAATCAAGTGGAATTTATTCCTGGGCTACAGCGGTGGTTCAATATCCACAAATCAATCAATGTGATACATCACAATAATAAAAGAAAGGATAAGTACCACATGATCCTCTCAATAGATGCAGAAAAAGCATTTGACAGAAAATAGCATCCTTTCTTCTTAAAAAAAAAAAAACAAACAAACCAAAAAACCTCAAGAAAGTAGGATAGAAGGAATACCTCAAGATCATAAAGGCCATATACAAAAGACCCACACTTAATATTGTCCTCACCCTCAAGGTCCATCCACTTTCCTACAAATGGCCATATGTCATTCCCTCTCATTGCCATGTAGTACTCCATCGTGTATATATACCACATTGCACTCATAGGTCTAACAGGAAAACAAGAGAGACCTAATGGAGAATACGGGGGAGCGGAGGAGGGAGAGTTGGGGAAAGAGAGATGTAAAACTTGAGAGACTACTGAATGCTGAAAATGAACTGAGAGTTGAAGGGGAAGGAGGAGGGGGAAAAAGAGGTGGTGGTGATGGTGGAGGGCACTTATGGGGAAGAGCACTGAGTGTTGTATGGAAAACAATTTGACAATAAAATTTTATGGGAAAAAAAATATTGTCCTCAATGGTGAAAGACTGAGAGCTTTCCCCTTTAGGTCAGGAAGATAACAGGGATGTCCACTCTCTCCAGTGTGGTTCAACATGGTGTTGGAAGTCCAACCCTCAATAATTAGACAACAAAAAGAAATAACAGTCATCCAAAATGGAAAAGAAGAAGCCAAACTTTCACTGTTCACAGACGATATGATACTCTACATGGAAAACCCAAAAGACTCCACCAAAAAACTGCTAGAACTGATACATAAATTTGTCAAAGTCTCAGGATATGAAATCGAGGTACAGAAATCACCAGAAATCTATACACCAATAATAAAGTAGTAGAAAGAGAAATCAAGGAATTAACCCCATTTACAATTGTATCAACAACCACAAAATACCCAATAATAAACCTAATCAAAGTGGTAAAAGATCTGTACACTGAAAACTATAGAAAGCTTATGAAAGAAATTAGACACAAAGAAATGGAAAAGCATTCAGTGCTCATGGATTGGAAGAACAAATATTGTTAATATGTCAATACTACCCAAAACAATCTACACATACAATACAATCCTATCAAAATAATACCAGTATACTTCACAGAGCTAGAACAAATAATTCTAAAATTTGTATGAAACCAGGAAAAACCCCAAATAGCCAAAGTACTGTTGAAAAAGAAAACCAAAGCTGGAGGCATCACATTTCTGGACTTCAAGCTGTATTACAAAACTGTAATCATCCAGACAGTATGGTACTGGCACAAAAATAGCTAAAAGCAAATGGTGTTGGGAAAACTGGAGAGCAACATGCAGAAGAATGAAACTAGACTACTTTCTTACACCATACGCAAAAATAAATTCAAAATGGATGAAAGATCGAAATGTGAGACAGGAAATCATCAAAACCTAGAGGAGAACACAGGCAGTAACCTATGACCTTGGCCGCAGCAACTTCTTACTAGACATGTCTCTGGAGGCAAGGGAAATAAAAACAAAAATAAATTATTGGGATATCATTGAGATAAAAAGCTTCTTCACAGAAGTAAACAATCAACAAAACTAAAATGCAACTGATAGAATGGGAGAAGATATTTGCAAATGACATATTAGATAAAGCATTAGTATCCAAAATTTATAAAGAACTTATCAACACAACACCACCCCCAAAACAATAACTATAATATAGTGGGCAGAAGACATCAATAGACACTTATCCAAAGAAGACATCCAGATGGTCAACAGACACATGAAAGGGTGTTCAACATCACCCATCATCAGAGAAATACAAATCAAAACCACAATGAGTTACCAAGTCGTGTCTGTCAGAATGGCTAAAATTAGTAACTCAAGATAAACAGAATTTGGCAAGGATGCAGGGAAAGGGGAACCCTCTTGTACTGTTGGTGGGAATGCAAACTGGTGAAGCCATTCTGGAGATCCCTATGGAGGCTCCTAAAAACTAAAAATAGAACTACCTTACAACCCAGCCATTGCATTACTAGGTATTTACCCATTGGATACAAAAACACAAATTCAAAAAGGTAAATGCACCCCAATGTTTATATCAGCATTATCAACAATAGCCAAACTATGGAAAGAGCCCAAATGTCCATTAACTGATGAATGGATAAAGAAGATGTGGTATATAGATATAATGGAATATTACTCAGCCATCAAAAAATAAATCTTGCCATTTGCAATGACATGCATGGAGCTAGAATGTATTATGCTAAGTAAAATAAATCAGAGAAACACAAATATATTATTTCATTCATATACGTAACTTAAGAAATAAAACAGATAAATATACGAGGGGGAAGAGAAGAAAAGGAAATAAACCACAAGAGATTCTTTTTTAACTTTTTATGTTTATTAATTTATTTTTGAGAGAGAGGGAGCACAAGCAGGGGAGGGGCAGAGAGGAGACAAAATCCAACAGGCTTCAGGCTCTGAGCTGGCAGCAGCTAGCCCAATGCAGGGCTCGAACTCATGAACTGAGAGATCATGATCTGAGCCAAAGTCAGACACTTTACTGACTGAGCCACCCAGGTGTCCCCACAAGAGAGTCTTAATAAGAGAGAACTGAGGCTTGGTGGAGGGAGGTGGGTGAAGGGTAGGCTGAATGAATGACGGGTATTAAAAAGGTCACTTGTGATGAGCCCTGGGTGTTGTATGTAAGTAATAAATCACTGAATTCTACTTCTAAAACCAATATGAACTGTATGTTAACTAACTAAAATAGAAAGAAGGAGAAGGAGAAATAAGAGGGGGAAGGAGGAGAAGAAGGAAAGGAAAGGAAAGGAAAGGAAAGGAAGGGATTGTGTAAAACAGCGGTTTACACTGAGAGCAACAGCAAAATGTGTTTCAAATCCTACACCTTGTTATGCGTAGTGTTCACCATATACATACATGTATATATGGAGAAATTTTCTATCTGGTTTTGATGCCAGGATTAGTCATTATCCTCATTTTTCAGATGAAAACTGAGGCTCTATATTAAAGACGAAGTAATTTGTTAAGAGCAACTGACTTACTGGCAAGGCCAGCATTTTATTAAAATCTTTCTTCAACATTAAACCTTAAAAAACTTCTCTGAACCTAAAGTCTGAAAACACATACACTATTTTTCCAAAGTCTCTTGGCTAAATATGACAACAACCATTGCATATTTTGTGCTTCAAACATACATAAACCGACATTCACCTAATCCCACGTAGAAAAAAAATCTGATCCACATGTCTGTCAAGATACTGGAACACACATACACACTACTGATCTACCCCCACTGAACCCCTGGAAACTGCAACCTCCCTGTTCTAGAATATACCTCGGTCCACACCTGCATCCCCAAACATAAAAATATTCACCCACATAAATATTTGTCCGCCCCTGGTAACCCAGAGTTGGGGAGACTGAAATACATGCTGGAGATGTTGCAGTGAGGTTAAGAAGCTCTGGGATGAGCCCCCCATGGAAACAGGAGTCCTTAGGGCTCCCCTGTCCCCTGGAGTCAGCCATGCTAGGTGTGATTTCCAGTCGGCTTACTCTGCTTAGAACAATCACAGGACCAGCTCTCTTGAGAGGTCATTATACCACAACTCTTTCAGCCTAACAAGGGCCCCTGAGGCCAGCACAGCAGAGCTCAGACTCAGGAGGTCCTTGCCCCTTGAGTCAGGGCATCTCTGCCTTCTGAGATGGGGAGCTGGGAAAGCAGCAGCCTGCTGGGGGCCAGACTTGAGGGGTTGGAGGCCAGTGAGGGGAAACGCGTTATCCCTCCCAAGTAGCACATCAGCTCCCCCACCTTTCCTATTCCTCTCCTTGTTAATCAGCCCAGAGTGTCGTGGGGGAAACATGAGGGGGCTGTGCTTGGCTGAGAAGCAGACTTGCAGCTGAGAAGCAGATGTGGTGCAGACCAGCTTCTGGAGAAAGTGGGAAGGAAAGAAGAGCATCTGGATCTAGAGGTGAGCTTCAGTAAGCTGGCCACCCTCTCGGCTCCTCCAACTTCTGGCACTCTTTCCTCCCTGAGAATTTCAAGTATTTTCTGGATTAAGCAGTCATGGGGTCCCATTTAAACCTCCACCAAACTTTTAGTATTCAATCCATCCAGTTTGACCTCTAGGCCATCTACACTGTTTGCTTTGCTAGAAGCAAAACACTGTCAGGAAGGAAGGAAGGAAGGAAGGAGGTAGGGAGGGAGAGAAGGAAGGAAAAAAGGAAAGAAAAGAAAGAGAAAGAAAGAAGGAAAGAAAGAAAGAAAGGAAGGAAGGAAGAAAGGAATGAGAAAGAAAGAAGAAACGAACGAAAGAAAGAAAGAGAAAGGAAGGGAGGAAAGAAAGAAAGAAAAGAAGGAAAGGAAAGGAAACTATCATATTCCCAGCCTTACACACTTATCCTGTGCTTTGAAGGCTGTTCTTCCTGATTCTCAGATTTAAGACCTTTCTTTTTTCTAATTATCAGAATAGTTGATCCTTTCATCTATGACCTGGATCACCCAACCTCATTAATTAAACCAAATCTCCTCTAATTTCTTATTTCCACAGGCAGGCTTTTCACAAATGTCTCACTTTTTATTTTTATTTTTATTTTTTTAATAGTTTATTGCCAAATTTGTTTCCATATAACACCTAGTGCTCTTCCCCACAAGTGCCCCCCTCCATGACCATCACCCCCCTTCCCCCCTCCTCCTCCCTCTTCAGCCCTCAGTCTGTCCCTAGCTTTCAAGAGTCTCTCATGATTTGCCTCCCTCCCTCTCCCTAACTTTCTTTCCCCCCTTCCCCTTCGCATGGTCCCGTTAGGTTTCTCCTGTTAGACCTATGAGTGAAAACATATGGTATCTGTCCTTCTCTGCCTGACTTATTTCACTTAGCATGACACCCTTGAGGTCCATCCATTTTGCTACAATGGCCAGATTTCATTCTTTCTCACTGCCATGTAGTACTCCATTGTGTATATATACCACATCTTGATCCATTCATCGGTTGATGGACATTCGGGCTCTTTCCATGATTTGGCTATTGTTGACAGTGCTGCTGTGAACATAGGGGTACATGTGCCCCTATGCGTCAGCACTCCTGGATCCCTTGGGTAGATCCCCAGCAGGGCTATTGCTGGGTCATAGGGGAATTCCCTTGATAGTTTTTTGAGGAACCTCCACACTGTTTTCCAGAGCGGCTGCACCAGTTTACATTCCCACCAACAGTGTAAGAGGGTGCCCGTTTCTCCACATCCTTGCCAGCATCTGTAGTCTTTTGATCTGTTCATTTTTGGCTCACTTTTTAATATTGACCTGCATTTAACAAACTGTTTTTGCACACATAGTATCTCATTTGCTATTCATAAAACATTAGGATTCATCTTGTGAACAGGTGACAGAGGACAAATCAAATCTCCATCTTTTGTCTTAAGTCCAGGACACTGTCCAACACCAACCACAACTCCCCAGGCCAAACAGCCCCAGCCATGCATGGCCATTTTTTTCCACCTGATTTTGGCCAATCAATTTACATGGATGTTCAAAATTTCAAATCCACCATCTGTGTAACACAGAAAGATAGGTCACCTCTCTAGCCCCTGCACGGATAGATTCTGAACTTGGGAGAAGAAAGCTTGTTAGTTAAGAGAAAAAGAAAGGGAAGTCATGTAGGAAATGACCACCATGAGGAAAACTGTACCTGTGTGTGATTGTGACAGACAATATATACACCAAAACACGAGGAGGTGTAGCCTGAGGATTAAGAGCATGAGCTTCAGAGTGATTCAGCTTGGGGTTCAAATCCTGTTTGCTATTTATTTCATCAGTGACCTTGAGCAAACTACTTCACCTCTCAGCCTTAGGCTTCTGACAACAACCAATGCCTTGTGATCCCTCATCATGGGATTTGTGAGGAGCTTAGTATAAGCTTGGCATGTAGTAAATTTTCAATAATATTGGTTATTGTTATTAACCTTAACTACTGGTTCACTCAAATCATTCAACTCATAAACAACTAACCCTTCTATAATATCTTAGAAAATCATGTATAAAATCTTACAAGTCTAACAACTTGGCAGTGAGAGGTATGATACTTTAAGCATGTGAGTTCATTGATTCTGAGGACAGCCAGTCATAGCAGATAAAGGAAAGCAACAATGGGATTGATGATGATCAAGAGTTTCTCCTGAGTGTTCACAGTATGCTTGTCTCTGTTCTCTCTTCTCTTCTCATTTCTCACTAAATCCTCATAAGCATATTTGTGTCCATATCAAACACGGTGAATTTAAGGGACAAAGATGTTTAGCAATTTACAATTACATTGTAAGCTTTTTTGGTAAGATTTAATGTCTTAGCAAGTTTGCAATGTTCTTAACTATAATCGCCACTGTTTACTTGTTAATATGTATAGCATTTAATTGTTAAATGAATTAATATATCGATGTTTCCACATTAAATGAATTATATATTAATATACAATAAGAACTTTTAACACATGAAAATCTAACATAAAAGGATCATTGAAACGGTTTAAAAGAATATGCTGCTTCTAAAGAAATTATTTCAAACAGTCTGATGACACAAGCCTGTTCGCTGTAGGGATTTTTATGGAAACAAGGAATATGTAAATAAACGAGGTCTCAAACTTTGAGAATCTCTATGTTATATGTCCGCTAGCGCAGTGTGGATCAATATGTTAACTCCAAAAACTTGATTTAAAACACTTTGTTTATACAAGATCTCTCAGTGCAGAGACTTTTGTAGTAGCGATAAATGGAGGCCACTTTGATGTCCATCGCCAGGTAGTTGGATATGACTGAGAAAAAAGCACATATATGTCAACAGTTAATATATATAAAATAAACATGTTTTCATAGGTATTTTGCATACATATAGGAATGGTAACTATGAAGCATGAACTGAAAACACAACAACAGGTGTCCATCCTGTACCAACATGATTTAGGACAAAAATACTAAAGAGAGGAAAAATAATTTACAGAAAAGGGGAGACTCACACTGGTGAGGATAGCATGCCATGAGTTAAGGAGGGTGAACCCCTCATCTTGTACCCAGAGGAGAAAAAAATTACTTTATGAAACTGGGTTCAGCCTTCCTCTGGGATTTCCCCTTTTGGTTACTTTGGCAAACCCATCCCCCACTCATCTCCGTCCCTTATATACGGCTTTATGTTGTTTGTCGATGATCTGTCTCCTCAACTAAACACGAGCTACACAATGACAAGGATTTACCTGTTTTTATTGCTAAATCCCCGGCAATGGAACAGGCTTTTCACAGAATAAGAACCAATGAACTGGAATCAGCAAGGTCCATCTCTGATGGTTTCTAAAGGTAAACTCTTCTTCTGTCCCTCCAGCCTTCAACATAAAGCCCTTGTAATACCCATGGATTTGGGAAGGGAGAACCACATCAAGGACCATGAGATCGACAAGCTGTCTCTCCAGAACAACTAAGTGCAACCAAACAGAGAAAAATAAAAAGACTTGCTTGAGTTCTGGACTTGCAGTATGGTGAATAACAAAACATCTTGTATATAACTAAACTCAATGGAAAGAGTCAACCAAACCAGGAGTGTTTCCGAGTTCATCCTCCTGGGGCTCTCCTCCAAGCCTGAGGACCAGCAGCCACTCTTTTTCCTCTTCCTCACCATGTACCTGGTCACCATAACAGGGAACCTACTCATCATCCTCGCCATCCATTCTGACCCCCAGCTCAAGACCCCCATGTATTTCTTCTTGAGTTTTCTGTCCTTCACTGACATTTGCTTTACAACAACCATTGTCCCCAGGATGCTAGTGAGCTTCCTGTCAGAGAAGACCATCTCCTATGCTGGGTGTCTGACACAGATGTATTTTATTTATGCTCTGGGCAACACTGACAGCTGCCTCTTGGCAGTCATGGCCTTTGACCGCTATGTGGCCATCTGTGACCCCTTCCACTATGTCACCACCATGAACCACTGCCGCTGTGTGCTGCTGGTGGCCTTTTCCTGCTCACTTCCTCACCTCCACTCACTCCTACACACCCTGCTACTGAATCGTCTCACCTTCTGTGACTCCAATGTTATCCATCACTTCCTCTGTGACCTCAGTCCCCTGATGAAATTGTCCTGCTCCTCCACATTTGTCAATGAAATCGTGTTAATGTCAGAAGCTTCTGTTGTTTTGGTGACCCCCTTTCTGTGCATTACTTTCTCTTATATACGCATCCTCATCACGGTTCTCAGGATCCCCTCAACTGCTGGGAAACGCAAAGCCTTCTCCACCTGCGGCTCTCACCTCACTGCGGTAACACTCTTTTACGGAAGCATCTTCTATGTCTATTTACAGCCCCTGTCCACCTACACTGCCAGGGACCACATAGCAACACTTGTCTACACAGTTCTTACCTCCATGCTAAACCCTTTTATCTACAGCTTGAGGAACAAAGACCTGAAACAGGGCCTGAGGAAGCTGATGGGCAGGAGGAAGCCCCAGGCAGCACCCTCTTGACAAACCCACAAGTGGAATCTGCTTCACTTGAATGTGATGTCTACGGGATCTTGGTGAACAGCTGAACTGTTGCAGGTTAACTTTTTTAACCCATGTGAGACAAGGCCATTGTGGGCACTGACATGCAGCCCACAATTGTCCCCCGTTCTGCTTAAGTCATGATCCTCTTCTTCACTATTTCAACTTTCTCACAAAGATTCATCACATTCTCATTCTCTAAATACTGCTTTAAACCAATCATTCCCAACTAATATTTCCTGAACAATTTGCTCTCCATTTATTAAGACTGACTCTCCAACACCTTTCACATTTCAGTATATTGCTGAAAACCATTACCTAATTTATAGCTGTTGAATGTCTTTGTAAACATTTCAAGGGTGAAAGAATGGAGGGAGAGAGGGAAGGGGAGGAGGAGAATTACATTTTAGCTAATTTTCTCATTATGAGGATTTTCATAATTCCTTATTTTTCTCTACCATAAAATTCTTCATTGCTTAAAAATTAAGTTTTGCCTTTACTCTTATCTTTCTATTCTTTATTTTAAAAATTTAATGTTTATTTATTTTTGATAGAGAGAGAGTATGTGTGTGAATGGGGAAAGGCCTGAGAGAAAGAGAGACACAGAATCTGAAGCAGACTCCAGGCTTTGAGCTGTCAGCACAGAGCCCTACCTGGAGCTTTAACTCATGAACCATGAGATCATGACCTGAGTTGAAGTCGAATGCTTAATCGACCAAGCCACTCAGGCACTTCTTATCTTTCTATTCTTGATTATAGTGCTGTGGCCTTATTTCTTTTAAATGTCCTTTTATTTTTATTTTATTTACTATACAACCTAAAAGTGGTAATGGCCAGAAAGAACAAGCACCAAGAGTGATTACATTAAAGTTATCCATTCCACAGTGGGGAAGTTGGAACCTCTCTTTCCTCCATCTATCCCTAAAAATGTGTGTTTAAAAATATGTGATTTAATAATTTATTCTAGAAACTCTCACTATTCAGATTCTAACCAATGGAAATAGTATCATAAAAGTATATTGCATATTGAAATACTTTTGTTTTCAGTTATTCCCAGTTTATGACAGATAAATATTGGCAGCAACCAGGGCACCTGCGTGGCCCAGTTGGTTAAGCTTCAGACTTTGGCTCAGGTCATGATCTCACCACTCATGGGTTCAAGCCCTGTGTCAGGCTCTGTGCTGACAGCTCAGAGCTTAGAGACTGCTTCATATTGTTTCCTTTTCTCTGCCCCTCACCCACTTGCTCTCTCTCAAATATAAATAAAAACATTAAAATAATTTTTAATTGGCAACAACCTAAAATCCTATCAATAAGGAATGGAGAAATTATTATTAACTACAAAGAATGTAAGAATATGCAGCAAATTGAGGGTCACCTGAGTGGCTCAGTCAAAGAGCCCCCAACTCTTGATTTTGGCTCAGGTCACAATCCCAGTGTCATGGGATAGAACTCTTACATCAGGCTCTGTGCTGAGCATAGAGCCTGCCAAAGATTGTCTTTCTCCCTCTGCCCTTCTGACACTCTCCTCTGCTTGCTCTCTTTCTCTCTCTCAAAAAATATTTTTTTAAAAAAAGAATATGCAACAAGTTGAAAGAATGAAATCAATGTCTATTACGTCCTTGAAAAGCCATTAGGTAGAAAAATCAAAATATAAAGTAAGTATAAAAATATGAATTCATTATGTTCTTAAAGATTATATAATTATATGTGTGCATATAGTCAATGCAATAAGAATGTAAGTGTAGTAGGGGACAGAAAGAGAGAGAATTTCCAATTAATACATGTTTGTAATGTCTAATTCATTTAAATATTGATAGCACATTGAATGTAAACCTATTAATAAATCAGGTGACCAATGCAATGGTGAAAGAATTTCTTTGTGAGGTACCACAGAGGAGAAACTTTCTATGGGTATGCATATTTGAAACACATCATATTTTGGTTCTGTCACTTGAATTATAATTTGAGGGTATATAACATTCTAGAAACCAAAACTTTCGAAAGCCTAAAGATATACCTGCATTGTCCTACAGAATCAAGAGTTTCCATTGAGAAACAAGAGGTCATTGTAATTTGTGTTCCTTTGTGACCCCCTCTCCTAACCACAGTCTATAGATACCCTACACCAAACATGGCCAGGCTTAAGCTGTGGAAGGATTCAATCCACTTTACTCTAGATTACAGCGCTGGAGCCTTGTCATTGTCATTGGAAATTGACAAGCCCAATTTAAATGAAAATTAAAACAACCTAGAACAGCTAAGACAATCTTGAAGAAAAATCACAAAGTTGGAGGAAACACACTACAAATTTCAAGACTTCTACAAAGCTAAGGTAATTAATATAGTGCGGTATTTACATGGTGTAGAATACATCGATTAGATCAAGGTAACAGAATGGAGAACACAGAAGTAAATCCTTATTTATATAATCATTTGACTTTTGGCCAAGTGCCAATGCAATTTAGTGGAGAGAGGAGCACCACTCAATACATTATACTGGAGCAACTGGATATGCACGCAGAAAACAATCAGCCTATTACTGCACACTACACATGACCATGAACTCAAAGGGGCTCATAGATTTAATGTGAGGACTAAAACTATTAAAAAATATTTTAACAAAAATAATATAAAAATATATTTGTGACCTCCACATGAGTGATGATTTCTCAGTCAAAAAAGAGAAAAATTATTCAGTGGATCGCATGAAATCCAAAACGTTTGCCCATCAAAAGTCACCTTAAGAAAATGAAAATGGAGAGATGCCTGGATGGCTCAGTTAGTTAAGAGTCTGATGCTTGATTTCCACTCAGGTCATGATCTCACGGTTCAAGAGTTTGACCCTGCATCAGGCTCTGCGCTGACAACACAGAGCCTGCTTGAGATTCTCTCTCTCTCTCCCTCTCTCTCTGCCCCTCCCCAGCATGCTCTCTCTCTCCCAAAATAAATAAATAAACTTTCAGTAAAAATGGAAAAATATTCACACTACATATATCAGACAAAAGATATATTTAATATATAAGAACTTATAGAAATCAACAGGCACATGAAACGATGCTCAGTGTCACTCATCATAAGGGAAATACAAATCAAAACCACACTGTGATACCACCTCACACCGGTCAGAGTGGCTAAAATGAACAAATCAAGAGACTATAGATGCTGGCGAGGATATGGAGAAACGGGCACCCTCCTACACTGTTGGTGGGAATGTAAACTGGTGCAGCCGCTCTGGAAAACAATGTAGAGGTTCCTCAAAAAAACTATCGATAGAACTCCCCTATGACCCAGCAATAACACTGCTAGGGATTTACCCAGGGGATACAAAAGTGCTGATGCATAGGAGCACATGTACCCCAATGTTCACAGTGGCTCTTTCTACAATAGCCAAATCATGGAAAGAGCCTAAATGTCCATCACCTGATGAGTGGATCAAGAAGATGTGGTATATATATACAATGGAGTACTATATGGCAATGAGGAAGAATGAAATATGGCCATTTGCAGCAAAGTGGATGGACCTCGAGGGTGTCATGCCAAGCGAAATAAGTCAGGCGGAGAAGGACAGATACCATATGTTTGCACTCATAGGTCTAGCAGGAGAAACCTAACAGAGGACCATAGGGAGAGGAAGGGGAAAAGAGAGCTGGGGAGAGGGAGGGACACAAATCATGAAAGGCTATTGAATACTGAAAACGAACCATGGACTGAAGGGGGAGAGAGGGCGGGGGTGATGGTCATCATGGGGGGCACTTGTGGGGAGAAGCACTGGGTGATACATGGAAACCAATTTGAAAATAAACTATTAAAAAAAAGAACTTATACAAATCAAAATGTAAAATCATAAAATTTAATATTTAAAAGTGGACAAAAAAATTGAAAAGGCATTTTACAAAAGAAGATGTTCAAATGGCCAGCACTGCATGTGAAGACCCTCGGTATCCTTACTCACCAGGTAAATGTAAATTAAAGTCACAATGTGATACCACATAACCCTCAATAGAATGGCTACAGTTAAAGAGACAAGACAAAATTTTTGTAGGACTTGGAGCAACCAAAATTCTCACATATTGATAGTGGAAATGTGAAATTATGTAATCACTTTGGAAAAACAGTTTAACAATTCCTAATAAAATTAAACACAAACCAATACTAAGCCTATTTTCTAAATCTTGTATGAAATATTCACAGCAGCTTTATTCGTAATAGAACAAACTAAAAACAAGTCAAATGTTCATCAATAGGAATTAGACAAACACATCATCACTAAAAGCTATACACTTGAGATGTGCATTATTTTACTAGATGCAAACTACATTTCAATTTTGAAAGAGGTTGGATGACCTGGAGATAATGAGCCGAAGATCTGGGGCTATCAGCCCTGGTGCAAGTACAGATAAATACCAGGCAAATGTGTGCTCCATCTGAATATAAGGGACAGTATTAGGGGAATAGCTTTGAAATTTTGGGGACATGCAGAGGTAGGAATGAGAGGGAAGGGATGATGCTAGAAAAATTATCTTCACCTCACAAAATGCCTCTGTGTCTTGTCAATCCATTTGACTTGAGTCCGGGATAACATCTGCATGTCCGGACAGAAGGAGACATTGCAGCTCAGAATTCAACGTAAATTCCTCTAAATTTGTGCATATTTCTAAAATAAAAAATGAACTAGATAGTGACTCCACCTGATAGTGACTTCACCTAGTAATACTCCTAAATTAAGACTGACCGTAGGTGATACCTCCCTCTTTTCTGGTGGAGATTGGCCGATCATCCTTTGCCTTTCTTCTCCTTTCCAGAAATGAACAAAAACAGCCGCTCTGGAGAGCCTAATCCCAATCCAGGCCTCTAGAGGACAGTAGAGCTGAACCAGCCATGTCTATCCAATGAAGCCCAGTCTAGGTAAGACAAGTAATGATTAGAAAAAGTGAGAGAGACCTGTGACCGTTGAAAAGAGATAACATAATGGAAAATAATGACAGGAAAGGGAGTTGTCATTCTTTCCTTAAAAACCACCTCAGTGCATGAGAGTAATAGTCTTAGCTTTTATTGCAAGTGTAGTGTTTAGTCATGGCCAGTTCTAGAAGATGCCCCAGGACTCATTTTCCCAAGAAGGACAATTGGACCAAAGCCACACTGCAACAGTCTACTGACACCTCATATGTACCATTTGAAGAGAAGACATCACTTGGAGTTTCTTGAGGAGCTGCCTCGATAGTAGTAGATTGGAATTATCATTTCAGTACCATGTTGCTATGTTTATAATTTTGATTCCTGCCTTTGAACCTCACTGGGGATACTGTGACTGTTAGCTAACAACTGCTACATTATGTTTCTTTAAACCAGGATAACACCTCTATTAAAGTGAGTACCTGGATGTCATCTGCCAATGTGTCAGAATTTACTTTGCTCTTTTAACTTGCCAGGTATAAACATGGATGGAAATGTGCACCATCAGGTACTCAATGAATTACAGTGATGTCCAAGGGGTAAATGTTTTTATCTCTAAAATATTAATCCCATGTTAAGGCTGAGGTTTAAGGATATGAAAAGGAGTGAAAGGGAGAACAAGAAAAGAAGAGATCTAAGAACAGGAGAGTTGTCACTTACCAGTGACAATTTCACTCTGCAAAGTACCCCTCCCCCAAATTAGGGGAAGGCTTTGGGATACTTGAATTGAACTGTACCTGTTACATGAATGTGCTCACCTGGCAATTCCTCGAGGAACATAACCCTTTTTTTGGTGAACATAGTGTATTGAATTAGTCTTGCACCACAGATACTCAGGGCAACAACCCTTGTACGCATACAGCACTGGCTCTGAGGACTAACGGAGTTAAGGAGTCAGGAGCTTGATTACATATATGGAGTCCAGGGAAATTACTATCCTGAAGTCTTACCGTTATATTCTAAATGGCCACCAGAGGGAGTTTTCTTCTAGGAAACTGGCTGAACTTAGCATTTGGCCCAGAAATATGATGAAGCAGTATTTGAATGGACTATACACTTACTAAACTGATTCAGCACCTTGCTTGTCAACAACTACGGGAAAGAACACATACCCTCACCCAGGAAGGAACAGTTGCCATGTTGACATTAACAGCATCTGATATATTTAAACAGCAGTGGCCAGTTTTGCTACAGGCTCAGACAAGAGGAGTTTCATGTGTGGAAACAGCCTGGCCAGCCTAAACCAAGGCAAGATTTTGCTGATAAGCTTGGTGCTTACTGACACTTCTGAAAAAGGCATTTGGCTCTCTGATACTATTGCTATAATTGAACAGGTAAAGGGTCAATTTTGGATCATCCCCATGGGAGACAAATGGGCGGTGCTCCTCAATGACATTTAAATCCTAGGTTGGTAGAAAACTCGTTCTTTGGTGAATGAAGTATAATTATGCCCCCAGACCAGGCTTACTGGTCTTCTGGGCTTATCCCCCAGAAACTAGAGCTTACTGAGCAATGATCTTTAGTAATTACACCAGTTACAGGAAATGTATGGGATATAAGAAAATTTTTTTTTCTGGGAAAGTTAGGAAAGTGGCATTGGTTACAATAACTAATGAGGATGTGTTAAGTATTACTGAATCTCTCTGCTGCAGCTATTCAGCTTTATATGGTCTAAAAATTTTTTAGATTAAGTCATAAAAATAAATGGAAACGGAACATAGGTATAAAATGTTTTCCAGAATTAAAATATCTTTTAGGGAACCAAAGCAAAATTTCCAATTTGTGTAATATCCAGGAAGACTTATTAACCAGAAAAAGAAGTGAATTTACCTCTACAAAAGTGATATGTATGGGGCACCTGAGTGGCTCAGTCGGTTAAGTGTCTGACTTCAGCTCAGGTCATGATCTCACAGTTTGTGGGTTCAAGCCCCACACCAGGCTCTGTGCTGACAGCTGGCTCAGAGCCTGGAGCCTGCTACAGATTCTATGTCTCCCCCTCTCTCTCTGCGCCTCCCCTGCTCACACTCTTTCTCTCTCTCTCAAAAATAAATAAACATTAAATTTTTTTAAAGGGATAGATGTAATTGAATGCCTCTGTTGAAGCCTGTAACAAGTACAAGTTATTGTAAGGGGGGAAAAGGAGAGAAATAGTCCAGCTAAAGAGTGTTTATCAGAAATCATGTGAAGTAATATAGTCATGGTTTGATGTGATTACTGGGAAGAAATACCAACGACTAATTCAATAATACAGGTCCTAGTGTTGCAGAATTTAAAAATGTCTTTTTTTACATCAAATATGTAGAAATTACTGTATTAAGAATTTTTAATGCCTAAGGAATATAGCGAGGAAGTATTGACAATTGTCAGAGGTTAACTGGATGGAAAGATTCAGCAGGTAAACTATAACCATGTCTTCATCCTCCAGAAAACCTGAGCATTTGACTCTTATTTCTATATCTTGCAACAGTAATTCAGAGACTGTATAAGAGTTTACCACTCTAAGATAAATTAGGATCCTGCTACGCAGTGAACCAGCTTGCTGTGCCTCTATGTCAACATTTCCTGTTGGGTAACCAGTAGTGAACAAGAGGCAGCTGCAGAGAAAAATTAGAACTAGACACACATCCCAGATAGAGCTATATGATCATCAAGATATAAATGCCAAGGAGACTCCAGATACAATGCAATTCTAGACCTGATGTAGTCTGGCTCATCTCTCATGACCATTCACATGCTAGTGTGAAATTACTGTGGACCTAGAGAGATGCACAGAGGACAAACAAGACTTCTACAGTGCTGTGGCGATGCATTATGCGTTGTCCATCATTTATTCTATTGCAAAGCTATGTCAGTTTGATGCTGGGTGAAGTCTGTTGTAGCTCACATGTTTGATTGTCAATCCCTACCCGAGACCCAGCCTTGATAATCATACAGAATAGACACTGCAACACTTAAAAGGTTGCTACAAGAAAAGAAAATTAGAGCCCAATTTCACTTCTGAACAAAACATTCAGTAAACGAAATACAATGGACTGTATAAAAATTAAAAGGTAG
>PJEM01016858.1:0-24178 GCA_004023845.1 Helogale parvula | reverse complement strand
TGGACACTCTTTCCTGCTTTGTCAAAGATTAATTGGCCATATACTTGTGGGTCCAGTTCTGGGTTCTCTATTCTATTCCATTGGTCCATGTGTCTGTTTTTGTGCCAATACCATACTGTCTTGATGATGACAGCTTTGTAGTAGAGGCTAAAGTCTGGGATTGTGATGCCTCCCATTTTGGTTTTCTTCTTCAATATTACTTTGGCAATTCGGGGTCTTTTGTGCTTCCATATGAATTTTAAGATAGTTTGTTCTAGCTTTGAGAAGAATGCTGGTGCAAATTTGATGGGGATTGCATTGAATGTGTAAATTGCTTTGGGTAATAATGACATTTTCACAATGTTTATTCTTCCAATCCATGAGCACGAATGTTTTTCCATTTCCTGTGTCTTCAATTTCCTTCATAAGTCTTCTATAGTTTTCAGCATACAGGTCTTTTACATCTTTGGTTAGGTTTATTCCTGGGGATTTTATCGTTTTTCGTGCAATTGTGAATGGGATCAGTTTCTTGCTTTCTCTTTCTGTTGTTTCATTTTTGGTGTATAAGAATGCAACTGATTTCTGTGCATTGACTTTGTATCCTGCAACATTACTGAATTCATTGATCAGTTCTAGAAGGCTTCTGGTGGAGTCAATCGGGTTTTCCATGTAGAGTATCATGTCGTATTTTAGTGGAGATTCTGATGGAAAATGATTTTCAAAATTCATATCCTAGCCAATAGCCATTTTTGAGGACTCAAATCCTTCTCTCCCATTAAATATGGAAAATTTGGAAAATTTAACTTTGTCTGACACAGGTGGTGTTTCACACTATCAATCATCTGATATTTCAAGCATCTGTTTATGTTGGTGTGAGTAGACATGTGTAAAAATTCATTATAAGAATAGTGTACCTGAATATTAAACATTGCAGACTAAGAACAAATATGGGAAGCTGGTATACATTCAATAATTGTCTGTGTTGAATATATTATGTCCTAGCGATTTATGGTATGTATGGTGTGATATAATGTCTGGAATAGATGATTAGAGTTACTCTAAATCTGATATTTTCTAGGAATCTTCAAGAGTCAGAGAGGAAGTAGATAATGAGATAGGCACGGTTTTAACTTTGACCAGTTTTCTTTGTGTAAAGAAGAACATAACACTTTAGGTCCTGGGATCTATTTGAAAAGGGAAGAGGATATGTAACAACACTGACTGCTGATTTGCCAGATTGCTCAGACTTGAACCAACAAAACAGATGTCATTACAATTGCATATTATCCTTGGAGATTCATTGGGTTCTTAGTGCCGTTTGGAGTGGGGGCTGTCTTCATTCTGATGAGTCACATAATTGTTCTCTTTAATTACAGATTATAAATGAAGAGGTATTCGAAGCCTTTGCCAAGTTTCTCATGAGTTTACAAATGGACAGGATTGAGAGAAGGGGAGTCATTGACTCCCTGGGAGAGAATGTGAGGGCTTCCCCCATGCCAAGGAAGTAGTGCAGTGTCCTCCGTCTCCACCACCGTGCAAGCATAAGTCTGTTCCTTGAAGCATAGTTCTTTAAGAATGTGTAAGATGTATGAGAAGTCTTCCTAAAGAAGCATGAGGGCTTCAGTAGGAGAAGCATGTCATAGTCATTATGCTATACACTAGGTTTCCATACTTACTTCTCTCTTAGTTGAAAGGTGGTATCGTTTCAAATAACATCTCTCCAATTCCCTTGCCCCCAAGGCCCTGGTAAACACCAATGTACTCTCTGTTTCTATGGGGTAGGCCATTTGATTCTGCCTATTAGTGATATAATGCAATCTTTGTCTTTTCTCTGTCTGGCTCATCTCAGTAGGCATAATGCCCTCGGGATTCATCAATGTTGTCCAATGGCAGGATTTCCTTCACTGTCCTAGTGGAGTGTTATTCCGTTGTACTGTGTGTCAACATCGTGTTTCCTTTATCATTCTTTATTATTACTATATGTTGGGTTTTACAAAGAATGCTGCATTAAACAGAAGAGTACAGATTATCCTTTTTGGCATCTTGTCTTTATTTCTGTTGGATGTATACCCAAAATTAGGGTTGCTAGATCATATGGTAGTTCTCTAATTTTTTGAGGAATATGCATACTGTTTTTAATATGACTAAACCAAGTTACCTTTCCAGCAGTAGTGTACAAGTGTTCCTTTTAATGCAAATATTCACCATGAGTTGTTTTTTAAAAATTTTTAAATGCTATTTATTTTTGAGAGAGAGAGAGAGAGAGGGAGAGAGAGAGGGAGGATGTCAGTGGGGGAGGGGCATGGAGAGAGAGAGACACAGAATCCATGCAGTCTCCAGGCTCTGGGCTGTGAGTATAGAGCTTGACACAGGGCTCAATCCCATAAGCCTGAGATCCTGACCTGAGCAGAAGTTGAATGCTTATCTGACTGAGCCACCCAGGCATCCCTCACCACAGCTTGTTAACTCTTGTCTGATGATAGCTATTCTAATAGGTGTGCATTGATATCATTGTGCTTTAGATTTGTACTCCCCTGGTGATTAGTGATGGTGGGTACTTTTTCATGTACCTGTTGGCCATTTGGATGTGTTCTAGGAAAAATATCTATTCAGTTCCTCTGCCATTATTATATTGTTTTGTTTTGTTTTGCTGTGCAGAAGCTTTTTAATTTGATATAACTCCACTTGTTGCTTTTTGCTTTTGTTTCTTGACTTTGGGTATGAGATCCAAAACAACATTTTCAAGGACAGTGTCAAAGAGCTTGTTCTCTCAATCTTTTCTTCTTGAAGGTTTATGGTTTCAAGTCTTATTTCCTATCTTTAACCCATTTAGGGCTAATTCTTGTGAATGGTAAAAGGTAATGGTTCAATTTCATTATTATGCATAAGATGATCCACTTTGTTTAAAACCATTTGTTAAAGAGACTGTTCTTTCCCCACTGAGTATTCTCAGCTCCTTTGTTAAACAGTAGTTGACGTATAGGTGGGAGTTTCTATCTGGATTCTATTTTATTCTTTTGGCCTTCATGTCTATTTTTATGCCAGACTCATACTGTTTTGTTTAGTATTGCTTTGTAGTATAGTTTGGAATTGGGAGTGTGATGCCTCCACTTTTGTTCTTTCTGAAGATTGCTTTGGCTGGGGTGTTTTGAAATTTCATGCAAATTTTAGGATTTTTCCTATTTTGGTGAAAAATGTTAATGGAATTTTGATTGAGATTTTTGTCAATCTATAGATGGCTTTGGGTTATATGGGCATTTTGATTCATGAAAATGGGATAGTGTTCCATTTTTTCATGTGTTCTTTAATTTCATTATTGTAGTTTTAATAGTGCTGATCTTTTACCTATTTGGTTAAGTTTATCCTTATCGTATGTTATTATTTTTTATGTTGCTGCGGATGGTATAATATTTTTACTTCTTTTTCAGGTATTTCATTGTCAGTGTATGGACATACAACTGGTTTCTGAATGTTAATTCTATGTACTGCAACTTGACTGAATGTGTTGTTTAGTTCCAATAGTTCTTTGGAGATTTTGGATACTAATCCTTTTTCCAATGTGGCATTTGCAAATATCTTTTCCCATTCTGTTGGGTGTCTTTCAGTTTTGTCGATTGTTTCCTTTCCTGTGCAGAAACTTTTTATGTTAATGAAGTTACAGTAGTTCATTTTTTGGTTTTAATTCCCTTGCCATTGGAGACATGTCGAGTCAGAAACTGCTGTGGCTGAGGTCAGAGTCTTTCTCCTCTAGGGTTTTGATAGTTTCCTCTCTCACATTTAGGTTTTTCATCCATTTTGAGGGTTTTTTTTTTGTGTATGGTGTGAGACAGTGGTCTAGTTTCATTTTTCTGCATGTTGCTGTCCAGTTTCCCAGCACCATATGCTAAAGAGACTGTTTTTTTCATTCCCCATTGGATACTCACTTCTGCTTTGTCAAAGAATAGTTGGCCATACTATTTTGGGTCCAATTCTGGGTTCTCTATTCTGTTCCAATGTCTGTGTGTCTCTTTTTGTGCCAATAGCATAGTGTCTTGATGCTAACAGTATCCTTTGTAGTAGAGGCCAAAGTCTAGGATTGTGATGTTTCCTGATTCAGTTTTCTTTTTTCAACATTACTTTGTCTCTTAGGGGTGTTTTCTAGTTCCGTATAAATATTAGGATTGTTTGGTCTAGCTTTGAGAAGAATGCTGGTGCAATTTTCATTGGGATTGCATTGAATGTGTAGATTGTTTTGGGTAGTATTGCCATTTTATGAATATATTATACTGCCAGGCCAATGGCATGGCTAGTTTTTCTATTTTTTTTATCTTCAATTTCCTTCATATATTTTCTGTAGTTTTCAACATACAGATATTTTACATCTTTGGTTAGGTTTATTCTTAGGTATTTAATGGTTTTTGTTTGTATTTTGTATTTTAATATATTTTGTTTGTATTTAATGGGTTTTGTAAATGGGATTGATATCTTGATCTTCTCTGTTGCTTCATTATTGGTACATAGAAATGCAGCTGATTTCTGTACGTTGATTTTGTATCCTGTGACTTTGCTTAATTCATGTATCACATCTCGCAGCTTTTGGGGGGAATTTTTTGAGT
Organism: Helogale parvula; assembly: GCA_004023845.1. Classification (NCBI taxonomy): domain Eukaryota; kingdom Metazoa; phylum Chordata; class Mammalia; order Carnivora; family Herpestidae; genus Helogale; species Helogale parvula. The sequence continues at coordinate 19,604 of PJEM01016858.1, read as the reverse complement.
TTTCTGTGTAGAGTACCATGTTATCTGTGAAAGTGAATGTTTGGCTTCTTCTTTGCCAATTTGATGCCTTTTGTTTCATTTTGTTGTCTGAGAGCTGATGCTAGGCCATCCAAAACTATGTTAAACAGCAGTGGTGATAGTGGACATCCATGTTGTGTTCCTGATCTTGGGAGACAGTTCTCAGATTTTCCCTCTTGGGGGTGATATCAGCTGTGGGCCTTTTATATATGGCTTTTCTGATGTTTACGTTTGAGGAAATACTTCTAAACTCATTAAAATTTTTCTAAACCTTTTTATTTATTATTGAGAGACAGGGAGAGACAGAGCATAATCATAGGAGGGACAGAGAGAGGGAGAGACACCGAGTCCAAAAGAGGCTCCAGGCTCTGAGCTGTTGACACAGAGACCAATGTGGGCCTTGAACTAAAAACGCGACATCATGACCTGAGCCTAAGTCGGATGCTAAACTGACTGAGCCACCCTGGTGACCCCAAAACTCATTTATTAAGGGAAGCTTTACACTAATACCCTTCCCCTAAAAAAGGCAAGGACGTCAAAAGAAGAGAAAAGAAAATTGCAGCCCAGAATGCCTGGTGAATGTAGATGCAAAAATCCTCAAGAAAATATTGTAGACTGAATTAAGAATACATAAAAAGGATCATAACCATTATTAGATGTGGTTTATATCAGTTATGTGGGTATAATTCAACATCCAAAACTCAATCAATGTCATATAACATATTAATGAAATGAAGAGTAAAAATATAATCATGCCAATAGATGAATAAAAAGCATTAGAAGAAATTCTCTTTCCAGACATGATTTTAAAAAACTGTCAATAAAGTAGATATTGACTGTGCCTGAACATAATAAGGCCATGTGAGATAACCAACAGCTAACATGCTCAGTGGTGTAAAGCTCAAAGCTTTTTTTGTCTAAATCAAGAATAGGACAAGGATGCACCCTCTTGCCATTTTTATTCTACATAGTATTGGAAATTCTAGCCAGAGTGATTGGGCAAGAAAAAGAAATAAAAGCATTTAAGTATGAAAACATGATGTAAAATTTTCTGTGTTAGTTTTTTTTAATTTTTAATAAAAATTTTTGAAAGAGTGGGGGATGTGAGTGGAGGAAGGGCAGAAAGAGAGGGAGGCACAGAATCTGAAGCAGGTTATAGGCTCTGAGCTATCAGCACATATCTGATGTGGGGCTTGAACCCATGAACCATGAGATCATGACCTGAGCCAAAGTCAGACACTTAAGCCAACTGAGCCACCCAGGCACCTTAAAACTCTGTTTGTAGACAACAGAATTATATATACAGAAAATCCTAAGGATTTTACCAAAACACTGTTAGAACTAATAACAAATTTAGTAAAGTTATAGGATAAAAATTAATACCAAAACCTGTATTTTTCAGTATTTCCTAAATGTTTATTTATTTTGAGAGAGAGACACCACATGCATGCATGCAAGGAGGGGAGGGGCAGAAAGAGGGAGAGAGAGAAACCCAAGCAGGCTCTGCATTTTCAGCACAGAGCCCAAAGGCAGGCTTCATCCCATGAACTGTGAGATCATGACCTGAGCTGAAATCAAGAGCTGAACGCTTCACCAACTGAACCACCCACTGTCCCACAACCAGTGACATTTTAGTACACAAATAATGAGCTAACTGGAGGAGAAATTAAGAAAGCAGTCTCAGGGTACCTGGGTGGCTCAGTGAGTTGAACATTGACTTCGGCTCAGGTCATGATCTCTCGATTTGTGAGTTTGAGCCTGCATTGGGCTCTGTGCTCACAGCTTGGAACCTGAAACCTGCTTCAGATTCTGTGACTCCCTCTCTCTCTGCTCCTCACCCACTAGCATGCCCTCCTTCTCTCTCAAAAATAAACATTAAAATTAAAAAAAATAAACTTGTTTCTTAAAAGAAAGCAATCTTATTTACATTTGTGTCAAAAATAATAAATTCTAGGTATGATAGTAACCAAGGAATTGAAAGACTTGTGTAAGACAGAGATAAAAGAAATGAAGAAGATACAATTAAATGGAAAGATATATAATGCTCATGGAATGGAAGAATTAATATTGTTAAAATAACCTTATTTTCCAAAGCAGTCTACAGATTAAATTCTGGGTGGTGCTTGGGTGGCTCACTCAGCGTCTGACTCTTGATTTCAGCTCAGGTCATGATCCTAGCATTGTGGGATTGAGCCCTGCATCAGGCTCTATCCTGAGCATGGAGCCTGCTTGAGAATCTCTGTCTCTTTGTGTCTCTCTCTCCCCTGCTCACTCTCTCTTAAAAAATAATAAATAAATAAAACTTTTTAAAGATGCAGTCCCTATCAAAATTCTAATAGCATTCCTCACAGAGGTAGAACACACATTTCTAAACTTGTATTAAACCACAAAAGATCCTGAACAGCCAAAGCAACCTTGAGAAGGAAAAATAGAGCTAGATGCATTATGGTCCCTGATTTTAAACTATACTAACACGCTACAGTAATCAAAACAGTATGATATTGGCACAAAAACAGCTACATATATCACTGGATTTGAGAGTGCAGGAAGAAACTCACAGAGTTAGGGACAATTAGTTTACAGCAGAGGACCCAGACACATGTAATGGGAAAAAAGCAGTTACCTCATTTAATGGTTCTGGTAAACCTGGACAACCCCATATAAAAAAATGAAACTAGACTACTATCGTATACCACGCAAAAAAATTAAGAAAAATGGAATAAGAACATGAATATGATACCTAAAGTCATAAAATTCTGAGAAGGAAACATAAGCAGCAAGCTCCTTGACATTGGTTTAAGCTGATGTGTTTGTAGATGCGATGCCAAGGGAAAGGGAAACAAAAACAAAAAGAAATGAATAAGACTACATCAAATTAAAAAGCTTCTACACATTTAAGGGACCATCATCAAAATGAAAAGGGCAACACACTGAGTCGCAGAAAGTATTTGCAAATTACATATACATGTGTATATGATAGGAGGTTAATATCCAAAATATGTAAAAAAACTCATATAACTTAACAACGAAAAACTCAAACAATCCAACTAAAAACGGCACAGAGATCCTGAATAGACTTTTTTCGAAAGAAGACATACAGATGTCCATCAGACATGAAATTGTGCTCAACATCACTGAACATCAGGGAAATTCAAATCAAAAGCAAAATGAGAGATCTTCCTACACATGTGAGAATGGCTAATATCAAAAGGACAAGAAATAACAATGGTGGAGAGGATGTGGAGAAAAGGAAACCCTTGTGTCCTCTTGGTGGGAATGTAAGTTGGTTCAGCTACTGTGGAAAACAGTATGGAGGTTCCTCAAAAAATTAAGGGTAGATCTATATGATCTAGCCATTCCAGTTGTGGGTATTTACCCAAAGAAGACAAAAACACTAATTCGAAAAGATATATGCACATGTATGTTTATTGCAGCACTATTTACAATAGCCAACATTCAGGAACATTCTGGATAAAACAGATGTGATTGGTGTGTTTCTGTGTGTGTGTGTGTGTGTGTGTGTGTGTGTGTGTGTAAAATGGAATAGCACTCAGCCATAATGAAGAATGAAAATTTGCCATTTGTTACGGTCCTTGAAGGATTACTATTTTCTTTTAAATTTAAACTCAAGTTTTTTAACATACCATGTGGTCTTTGCTTCAGGAGTAGAACCCAGTGATTCACCTCTTACATATGACACCAAGTGCTCATCCCAACACGTGCCTTCCTTAATGCTTATCACCCATGTAGTCCATCCCTCCACCCACCTCCGCACTAGCAGCCCTCAGTTTGTTGTCTGTATTTAAGGGTGTATTATGCTTTTCTTCCCTCTTTGTTTTTATGTCATCTTTCCTTACTTTCCCTTATGTTTATCTGTTGAGCTTCTCAAATTCCACAATTGAGTGAAATTATATGATATATATTTTTCTCCAACTGACTTATTTTGCTTAGCATGGTACACGCTAGTTTCATCCACATTGTAGCAATGGCAAGATTTCATTATTTTACATTGCTGAATAGTATTCCATATATATATATATATATATACACTACATCTTTTCCATCCATCAGTTGATGGGCATTTGGGCTCTGTTTGTACTTTGGCTATTGTTGATAGCACTCCTGTAAACATTGGGGTGTAGGTACCCCTTTGAATCAGTACTTTTGTATCCTTTGGATAAATTCCTAGTAGTGCAATTGCTGTGTCAGAGGGTAGATTTATTTTTAATTTTTTGAAGAGCCTCCAAACTGTTTTCCTGAGTGTCTCTCACCAGTTTGCTTTCCCACCAATGGTGTAAGAGGGTCCCGTTTTTCCGCATCCTTTCCAACATCTGTCATCTGTTGTTTCCTGAGTTGTTAATTTTAGCCATGCTGACAAGCATGAAGTGGTGTCTCCTTGTGGTTGTGATTTGTATTTCTGTGATCATGAGTAATGTTCAACATGTTTTCCTGTGTCTTTTAGCTATCTGGATATCCTTTTTTGTAAGGTTTGAATTTATATTTTCTGCTTATTTGTTCACTGTGTTGTTCATTTTTTGGGCGTTGAGATTGGTAAGTTCTTTATAGATTTTTGATATTAGCCCTTTATTCTATGTGTAATTTGTGAATATCTTCTCTCAGTCAGTTAGTTGCCATTTAGTTTTGTTGATTGTTTCCTTTGCTGCCCAGAAGGTTTTTATCTTGACAAGCCACCAGTGATTCATTTTTGCTTTTATTTTAACCTTGGTATTAAGATATTTGAAAGAAGCCAGCAGAGAAAGACAGTTGCATGATTTCAGTCATTTGGAATCTAAAGACACAAGATAAACAAACCTAACAATACAAGAACTAGAGGAAGGAGGCTGGGGAGTGGGTTAAGTTGTGAAGGGTGTCAACTGTATGCTGATGACTGATAACTAGACTTTTGGTGGGTCACTTCCTAGTGTGTAGAAGTGTTGATTATAATACATACATGAAACTTCTGTCACGTCATCAATTTCTTTGCATAGGCAGGCCTGGAGCATAGTGCTTAGTACCTTCCCAGAGACTGTTGGGTGCAGGAATGAGTTTCTTATATGAGCCCCCTAGGGATTCCAGGACCTTAAATTGCTCAGAAGCAAAAGAGCCACCAGACTTGGGAGTTCCATGAACATTCGAGTTTAAATAAGTTAATTACAGTTAAATAAGTTATTACAGTTCTTATCAGGGGGAATATGTAAAGAAAAACCCATCAGAGAGAGTAAAATAATTAACTTGTGACCACCCATCCCTTTGTCCCTGAGGTAAGAATAACTGAGGTAGATCAAACCAAAAACAGGACGTTGTCTAGCACATCTCTGCATCCCTAGTAACTGGCAGGGTAGGTGAGTTTCATTTATAAAACCTAGAAGCAAAAGCAAAACTGTTTGTGGGAATGATCTTAAGTAGATGCCTTTAGTGAAGGATTAGTAATGCCGCATAACATGTTGGAAAGAACTCCAAATCAGAACATCTAAGTTATACCTACTATTAATAGAAGGCAGGCTTGTACTACATTCCCTGGTAGGTGTTGTATATGCATCATCTGATTTGAGTCTGTCTATGAGGATGTACTCTATGAAGTAGCTACTACTATCAGCACCATTTTATGAGAATCCTGAGGCTTGGAGAGGTTAATTTGTTCGAGGTCACACGGGCATCAAGTTGAAGGGTTGGAATTCAACCCAATGCCCCAGGTTTTAACCATGTTAAGTCGTGGCTCAGTTTTATTGTTTTCCTTATTGTCTCAGTCTTCTCATTGTGCATGGGAAATAATGGCATGTCTGTCTCACAGGCTGATGTGATGGTTGAGTCTGGTCAGGTCTTTGAGAAATTTAAGTCTATCTAAAATGTCAGTGCTTCATACAGAGGGAAATGTTTATGTCTCTAATGTATTTTAATTAAGGTATTTTTCCAGTTAGCCATGTCATCTTGGGCAGATCCTTCATCTCCCTGGCTTCAGATTCCTCACCTGGTAATTGCAGGTATTGGACTAGATGGTCCCTAGTTTCTTGCTACTCAAATGATTCCAAGTTCATTTAACGAAAATCTACAATCATGAGAACATAATCAGACTATGGGGAAGTGAGGAATGGATCCCAAGGGACATGGCAAAGTGGGGCATGAAACTAGCAGGGACAAATCTCCATGACAATCATGACTCCAGAGAGCAGGTACCTGGGGGTTTTCCTCCCTCTAATTGCCTTCTGCTGTTACCTTTGTTCATAATAACACATTTAAGAGGCCCTCCAGTTGTGGCCATCTCTCTTGCTCTGAATGGGCAGCCAATTCCATGGCCAAAAGTTCCTATCTTGGAGAGTGATTGGGCCAAGCTGGATAATTTCTATGGAAAAGAAATAAGCAGATTTTTAAAATTTATTATTGAGAGCGAGAGAGACATAGAGCATGAGTGGAGGAGATCAGAGAGAGACACACACACACACACACAGAATCAGAAACAGGCTCCAGGCTCTGAGCTGTCAGCACAGAGCTTGAGGTGGGGCTCAAACCCATGAACTGTGAAATCATGACCTGAGCTGAGGTGGGCTGCTCTACTGACTGAGTTTCCCAGGAGCCCCAAGAAATAAGCAGTTTTAACCTTTCCAAGAGCCTCTGCTTTCTTGGGGAATCTGGGTCAAGGTGAGAGGGCAAGATTTAGTGAGAACAGTGGATTCTGTGCCATCTAATAGCTATGTTATTCTTCCAGTAGCACCTGTGTGGAGCAAGGTTTATGGTCCTCAGTCTCTCCCATTCTTCACCTCTTCCCTCTCCCTTCTTCTCTCCTACACTCTCCATGATGGGCTTCTCCTTGGGTTCAATTTCTCTGACCTGCCTTGGAAAGATTAGTCTCTAATGTATTAGGGATTATTCTGGGGTGAGAGATGAATGTTGGGTACAGTTCTACAATTTCTTAAGGATGTGATCTTGAGCTCTGTTACCTTCTTTTTTTTCACCTGTAACGTGGGGGATAATTAGATCATTTACAATATAATGAGATAATATTTATAAAAACCTAATAAATTTTAGAAGTCAATAATTTAGCACTGAATTAAAAATATCAACTTATAGGCTTTCAGGGCGATTTTTTAAGATCACATATTTTGTCTACATTTTCCAACTTCAAACACCCCAAACCCTTTTAATTTTTTTAAGGAGTCTGTTGTTATACTAATACTAATGAATTTAATTTCATGTTAATATGTGTGTTTGATTCATGATTTCTGAGCAAGCAGTTCACCAAGTAATGATATGACAAAGTACTCAAGTAGAAGTCCATTGGCCTTTTGCCGTACTTCAGATACGTCTCCATGGTCATCTTTGGAGACCCTGCAGGTCTGGAGGCACCAGTGTGGTTAACATAGATATCAGAGATGCTTCACTCCCAAGCATAGATACTTGTTGGCTTTTTTGTTTTGTTTTGTTTTTTGAGAGAGTGTGTGTATCCACGTGGGATAGCTTGGGAGGGGCAGAGAAAGAGAGGGAGAGAGTGGATTCCAAGGAGGCTCCACATTCCTCATGGAGCTAGTTGCTGGACTGCCTCTCTGAGATTATCACCAGAGGTGTAGTCAAGAGTTGGACCGCTTAACCAACTCAATCACCCAGCACCTTGGATGTTGTTGGTCTTACTGCCTCTTTTAACCTTTTCCGTTTGTTAAACTTATGTGGTTTTTCATTCAGCAACAGCTTCTCTCTTTTATCATATTTTGTACCCTGAACAGCCTTACAGAGTGGCCATGTCCTTAGTAGATCAGATTGGAAAAGGCATTGATTAGCTATAACCTCCTCTCTAACCAATATTTATATCAGTCAGCTTTCTTCTCCAAACTGTCGGGATATCTGAACACATGCAAACAATTAATTGAAAAGAGTTAATATGTTCAGAATTTTTTCCCTCTTCCTGTATATTACCAAATTTTAGCAAGGTAAGTTTTCAGGATCAATTTTATCATGAATTCGTTAACAATCCAGAGTTCTTCATCTTTATTGGGAGAATGATGAGTAACATAAAATACTTTCGGTTCTGGCTGCCTCTTAATACCAGAATGTAGTAAAGAGTGTTACTACAAGTGATTGATCAGGACCTTGAGTTAATTTTCAAGATTGATTCTTTATGTTTATGTATGGAGGATATTGTGCATGAAAATTTTTATTTTCAAAATAATCTCATTGTCTCTAACTCATGTTGGATAAAATAATGAAGAGATTATATTGGCAACACTTTAGGAATAAACAGAAAGATTTTCAACTCCCCAAACCATAACTGAAATGAAATAAGACAGTTTTAGTTTTACGTTCAAAAGTGGGCAAAAGAACCATTTGTTCAAGCATGTATTTATTCAGTTATGCAAACCTTAGGATACAAGATGCTTGTCACTAAATAGTGAAACATCTGCACTGGACCATGCACTGTACGTAGTATCATCAGCTCAAGAGTGCTTGGTGGTGGTACAACACGAAAAGTGGCATCGGGAGGTTACAGGTGACTGGGAGACAACAGAACAAAACGAGAGAGAAATAACTAGAATCATTGACAATATTCTTGAGTCTAGGCTCAGAGACCATCTAATTGAGAAAATAATTGCGTGAAGAGTTCCTTGACCTTTCTGTATTCGTTTTGCCTTATTGAGGGTGATACTTGCTAACGTTTATTGAGCCCTTCCTGTTTAAGACCTTTGTGTCATTCAGTGTTTGCAGCAATCCTATGGGGTAGTATTATTAGTCCTGTTTATAGATGAGGCAACTGAGGCAAAGAGATGAATAACGTCGTAAGGGTGATATGGCCAGTAGGTAAATTCAGGAAGTCCTGAAAATCTGTTTTCTCTGTTATTTTCACTCTCTCCATTGTTTTCCCTTCCCTTCTCCTTTTATTCTCAATCAGTGTATATGATTAAGGATGTGTATATCTTAACTTGTTTCATATAGGAGTTGTTGAAATTTTTATCAAATAAAGAGATATTTAAATAAGGCTATAAAATCACACCAGTCATTATTTTGGCATTTTTAGTTGGGTCATATGTGTGTTAGTGTTTGTGTGAGAGAGACAGAGTGATGGAGAGAGAAAAATAAAGCAAAAAAATTTCTTCCAGAAAAGTACAATCATTTGTTCCTTCACTAGTTGTAAAAATGAGTTCCCCATCGTTTGTGTTATTCCTTTCATATTAAAGGCGTTACTAAATTGTCTTTATGATATTTTGTGACTATTTTTCCCTCATCAATTGTATTTTACTCAGTAGATTTTTCTGACATAACCAAGTTTTAAATTGTTCTTTCCTATTTTTCTCTTCTAGTTTCTGTTTTGTTGTTATAGTTTAGAAATATTTTCTGCATACTTAGATTATATAAATGTTCATCAAAAGTTTATCCTTTATCAATTCAAAATACTAAATTTATTATATATGAAACTTTTACCAATATTTAAAATTTCTATAATTTCTATATATTCTTTTGACACATGTCGCTTTTGTAAGGATAGTGAGTTATCAGTGTTTATAATACTTTGAATATCTGAAAGTTTATATCTTTTTAATTATTAATCTTTTTTCAAAGTTTTTCTTTGAAAAATGTAGTTTGTCTAAGTTTGTCTTTGCTTAGCTTGTCTCACTGATTAACTCTTCCATGTCAAGGAGGGACAGTTTGTTTACGGAGCACAGGCTGTAGCTGCAATCTATTATGAATCTGTTGGTAAGCTGTAACATGATGACTGTATCAATAAAGCATTATGAGCTAAAGCCGTGCAGTACGTGGAATTGAAACTACTTATGTTTTCTTTGTCTTAAAGCCCATCATAGCTTGATGGTGGTGTCAGTGGATCCAGTGTAATTAAACTCAAGCAAACTAAATAAAATTTCTTATGTGGCTTGTGTCTTCCTGGCTGCAGGTGGTTTGATTTGCTTCTAGATGAGGTCTGAATTCGCATCTGCCCAGAGACAATGATGCCTGCAGTCTACAAGGCCAGTGACCTCTCCGGAAATACCTAAAATTAACCCATACAGCTCTAGCACCATTGACAGTCCTCTCCATGGGTCCAGCTGTCACTCATGGCTCTCTGTAAGCAATCCATGATAATAACAGCCAACACCTGTTGAACAATTACTGTGTACAGATGTGTGCGGAGCAGCATGTCCATGAGTTTCCTTATAAGACACCGAGGAATCTTATGGTCCAGGGGATCCTAATGTTCTCATTTTATTGTGAGCAAGTCAGTCTTAGTGTGTTTCAGCTACTGGGATGAATTCATAAAGTGACAGGTATCAGACAAAACTCCAAAATCTGAACCTTTAACCACAGTACCATGCTGTTTCTCAAGTAGGAAAGCACACTAAAATTGACAAATGTTGGGGTAGTAGTGGGCTACACTAGCCTCCCTTTGGTACACCTGTACGAAGACTGCCCCAAGAGACTTGTTCTGTACCTTTATTGAGCATATATGCTGTGCCTCAAGAAAATAGTATCAGAGTAGTTATGATATAGTTTTCTAGACCAGGAAGAAGAGATATCAAGCACATTTACATAAAAGTTTGTGAAATTACTACAAATGGGTTAATTAACTTTTCTTAAGGGTAAACGAAGAAAATTTAAAAATTTATCTAGAAGGCCATCTGGAATTGAAGGGCTATTGCAGTTTTCATCTGGGGTGATGCCACTCATGATCTTACAAAGCAGCAGTTCCATAATGAATCATCAAAGGCTTTATGAAACTGTCAGTGAATGATCTCTGTAGAATCACAGCATTTTTGTGTTTTTTTCAGTCCCGTTTGAACATACATCTTTAACATGCATGAGGCTTCATGAAATAATTGAGAAAATGAAACACTAAAGTTACTTCTTGACAATTTGAGATGAAAAGTTGGGGCCTTCTCATCGGGAGAGTAAGACGTCGCTTCTTTCCCAGTACTCAGAGGAGGAAAGAGTGACACATATGAGAAATGTAGTGGTGTCATTTCACCTGAATCAGCAGTACATTCTGTCACTTTTTTGAGTTTAGAAGCATGGAGCAAATGATTGGGGGAGGAAATATTACAGAGGTCGCTTATTTCATCCTTTTGGGATTCTCTGATTTCCCCAGAATCCTAGCAGTGCTCTTTGTTGTATTCCTGCTGATCTACATGATGACTCTGACTTTGAACTTGGGCCTCATCATCTTAATAAGGATGGACGCTCACCTCCACACGCCCATGTACTTCTTCCTCAGTAATCTGTCCTTCACGGATATCTGCTATGTGACCTCCACAACCCCCCAGTTGCTCTACAACTTTTTCCGAGAGCAGCAAACTATCAGCTTTGTGGGTTGTGCTGTTCAGTACTTTGTCTTTTCAACCATGGGACTAAGTGAGTCTTGTCTCATGACAGCCATGGCTTATGACCGATACGCCGCCATTTGTAATCCTCTTCTCTATTCATCAGTCATGTCACCTACCCGCTGTATTTGGATGGTGCTGGGGTCCTATCTGGCCGGACTCTCTGCTACTGTATTCCAGTTGTATGCCATACTACAGCTTCACTTCTGTGGACCTAATGTCATCCACCACTTCTTCTGTGACATGCCCCAACTGTTAGTCCTCTCTTGTACTGACACATTCTTTATACAGCTGTTACTTGCTGTATTAACAGTGATCTTTGGGATCCTAAATGCTCTCATTATCATAATATCCTATTGCTGTATTGTCATTTCCATCATGAAGATCACGTCAGCTAAAGGCAGGTCCAAGGCTTTCAACACCTGTGCTTCTCATCTCACAGCAGTGTCCCTCTTCTATATCTCGAGTATCTTTGTCTATTTGAGTTCCAGCTCTGGTGGTTCCTCCAGCTTTGACAGATTTGCATCAGTTTTTTACACTGTGGTTATCCCCATGTTGAATCCTTTGATTTACAGTCTGAGGAACCAGGAAATCAAAGATGCCTTGAAGAGGTTACAGAAGAACAAAGGGTACTCCTGAGGTCCTGTCCAGATTTGACTTATCAGAAAACTTAAAATAATTTGCACATGAATGGACTATAGCAAAAGTCATACTGTCTTTGGATAAAGATATTATGTCAAACGGACTGACAGTGAATTGATGCAAAGACAAATGCCTTTAAGTCCTTAGGAGGTTTAGAGGTGCCTGGGTGGCTCAGTTGGGTAAGTGTTCGGCTTGCGCTCAGGTCTTGATCTCATAGTTTGTGGGTTTGAGCCGTGCATCAAGCTCTGTGCTGACAGCTAGCTCAGAGCCTGGCGCCTGCTTTGGATTCTGTATCTCCCTCTCTCTCTGACCCTCGCCTGCTTGCGCTGTATCTCTCTGTGTCTCAGAAATAAATAAAACATGAAAATTTTTAAGTCTTTAGGAGTTTCATACTTTCACTCCACAGGGGGAATGGCATCATCATTTATAAATAATCTGCAAGTATTTGTAAAAGGTTAAGATTTAGAAACTTGTAACTTCCTTTTGCTTTGGGATGGAGCTCCGCTCAGTGTCAGACCTCTGATCGTAAATGAGTGATATGTGACAGAGGTCCCAGGAGTGTGCAGACCTTGTGTCTGAAATATTTTGATGCAGCTAATCCAGACATGATAGTGATGGACGTTTGTTCTGGATTCGTTAAAAAAATTTTTTTTAATGTTTTATTTATTTTGAGACAGAGAGAGACAGAACATGAGAAGGGGAGGAGCAGAGAGATAGGAAGACACAGAATCTGAAGCAGGCTCCAGGCTCTGAGCTGTCAGCACAGAGGCGCACACGGGGCTCGAACCCATGAACGTTAGATCTTGACCTGAACCGAAGTTGGAGGTTTAACCGCCTGAGCCACCCATGCACCCAATGTTCTGTATTTCTGATCCTAGTGGGAATAAAAGTGAGAGAGGATGTGCCTTCGAACACAGATAATGCTACACAGTTAGCCTGGTTGTATCTGTAGGGGAAGAGAGTCCGAGATAGCTAAGGTCTCTTTCAGGGCTAATCATCCAATAAATTTGGTCACATCCCAGTCTCTACCAGCTATAATCCTGCGAAGGATGGTGATTTGAATGATAAAGAGGATTAGAATGAAGGATATAGTCCCTTCCTTCCCATTTACTTAGCAGTCTGATGGTTTTGTTTCTTGCTTCTATTTTCATGGGGATTCTGATGGAAGATGATTTTCAAAATCCATATCCTAGCCAATAGCAATTTTTGAGGTCTCAAATCTCTCTCTCCCATTAAATATGGAAAATTTACCTTTTTCTGACACAGCTGGTGTTTCACAATATCAAATCATTTCTGATATTTCAGGCATCTGTTTATGTTGGTGTGAGTAGACTTGTATGAATAGCATTACTGAATATTAAATATTGCAGAAAGAACAAATATGGGAAGCTTGTATATATCCAATTAATTGTCTGTGTTGAACATATTATGTCCTAGGGATTTATGGTGTGTATGGTGTGATATAATGTCTGGAATAGATGGTTAGAGTTACTCTAATTCTGATATTTTCTAGGTATCATCAAGAGCCGGAGAGGAAATAGATAATGAGATAGTGAGGTTTTTTAACTTTGACCAGTTTTCTTTGTGTAACGGGGAACATAACACTTTAGGTCCTGGGATCTATTTGAAAAGGGAAGAGGATTTGTAACAACACTGACTGCTGATTTGCCAGATTGCTCAGACTTGAACCAACAAAACAGATGTCATTACAATTGCTTATTATCCTTGGAGATTCATTGGGTTGTTAGTGCTGTTTGGAAGAGGAGCCTGTCTTCATTCTGATGAGTCATATAATTGTTCTCTTTAATTACAGATTATAAGTGAAGAGGTATTTGTAGCCTTTGCCAAGTTTTTCACGAGTTTACAAATGGACAGGATTGAGAGAAGGAGAGTCATTGACTCCCTGGGAGAGAATGTGAGGGCTTCCCCCATACCAAGGAAGTAGTGCAGTGTCCACCATCTCCCCCACCGTGCAAGCATAAGTGTTCCTTGAAGCATCGTTCTTTAAGAATGTAAGATGTATGAGAAGTCTTCCTAAGGAAGCATGAGGGCTTCAGTAGGAGGAGCACCTCATAGTCATAATGCTATACACTAGATTTCCATATTTACTTCTCTCTTAGTTGCAAGGTAGTACCATTTCAGAAAACATTTCTCCAATTCCCTTGCCCCCAGGGCCCTGGTAAGCATCAATGTACTCTCTGTTTCTATGGGGTAGGCCATTTGATTCTGCCTAGTAGTAATATAATACAGTCTTTGTCTTTCGTCTGTCTGGCTCATCTCACTTGGCAGAATGCCCTCAGGAGCCATTAATGTTGTCATAGGGCAGGATTTCCTTCTCTGTCCTTGTGGAGTATTATTCCGCTGTACTGTGTGTCAACACCGTATTTCCTTTATCAATCTTTATCATTGACATATCTTGGCTATTACAAAGAATGCTGCATTAAACAGAAGAGTACAGATTATCCTTTTTGTATCTGGTCTTTATTTCTGTTGGATGTATACCCAAAAGTAGGGTTGCTCGATCATAATGTAGTTCTCTAATTTTTTTGAGGAATGTGCATACTGTTTTTCATATGGCTAAACCAAGTTACCTTTCCACCAGTAGTGTACAAGTGTTCCTTTTTCTGCAAATCCTCACCACGAGTTGTTTTTAAAATAATTTTTAATGGTTATTTTCTTTTTGAGAGAGAGAGAGAGAGAGAATGTCAGTGGGGAAGGGGCATAGAGAGAGAGAGACACAGAATCCAAAGCAGTCTCCAGGCACTGAGCTGTGAGCATAGAGCTTGATGCAGGGCTCAAACCCATAAGTCGTGATCCTAACCTGAGCCAAAGTGGGATGCTTATCCGACTGAGCTACCCAGGTGTGCCTCACCACAGCTTGTTAACTCTTGTCTTGATGATAGCTATTCTAATAGGTGTGCGTTGATATGATTGTGCTTTAGATTTGTACTCCCCTGGTGATTAGTGATGTTGGGTACTTTTTCATGTACCTGTTGGCCTTTTGAATGTCTTCTAGGAAAAAAATCTATTCTGTTCCTCTGCCATTTTTTTTATTGTTTTTGTTTTGTTTTGTGTTGCTATGCAGAAGCTTTGATATATTTATAATTATACATAATATAATTTATATATTTGATACATTTGATATAGCTCCACTTGTTGATTTTTGCTTTTGTTTCTTGGCTTTAGGTGTGAGTCCAAAACAACATTTTCAAGGACTATGTCACAGAGCTTGTTCTATCTTTTCTTCTTGAAGGTTTATGGTTTTAAGTCTTATTTCCTATCTTTAATCCATTTAGGGTTAATTTTTGTGAATGGTAAAAGGTAGTGGTTCAATTTCATTATTATGCATAAGATAATCCACTTTGTCCAAAACCACTTGTTAAAGAGACTGTTCTTTCCCCACTGAGTCTTCTCAGCTCCCATGTTACATAGTAGTTGACGTATAGGTGGGAGTTTCTCTCTGGATTCTATTTTATTATTTTGGCCTTTGTGTCTATTTTTATGCCAGACCCATACTGTTTTGTTTAGTGTTGCTTTATAGTGTAGTTTGGAATTGGGATTGTGATGCCTTCACTTTTGTTCTTTTTCAAGAATGCAAGCTGAAGGACCACTTTTTTTTGTAATATAATTTAGTCTCACATTTCTAACATACAGTGTGTACAGTGTGCTCTGGTTTGAGGGGTAGATTCCTGTGATTCATTGCTTACATACAACACCCATTGCTCATCTCAAGTGCTCTCCACAGTGCGTATCACCAGTTTTCCCCTTCCATGTCCCCCATCAGACCTGTTTGTTCTCTGTATTTAAGACTCTTATGTGTTGCCCCCCTTCCTCTTTGTATCTACTTTTCCCCCTTCCCCCCATGGTCTTCTGTTAAGTTTCTCAAGTTCCACATATGAGTGAAAACATCTGATATCTTCCTTCTCTGACTTATTTCACTTAGCAAAATACCTTTCAATTCCATCTACATTGCTGCAAATGGCATGGTTTCATTCTGTCTCATTGCCAAGTGGTATTTAAATGTGTATATAAACCACGTTTTCCTGATCCATCCATTGGTTGTTAGATATTTAGGCTCTTTCCATGATTTGGCTATTGTTGAAAGTGCTGCTATAAATATTGGGGTAGATGTGCCCCTGCGAATCAGCACTCCTTTATCCTTTGGATACATTCCTAGTAGTGCTATTGCTGGGTCACAGGGGAGTTCTATTTTAATTTTTTGAAGAACCTCCCCACTGTTTTCTACCAACAGTGCAAGAGGGTTCCTGTTTCTCCAAATCCTGGCCAGGGTCTGTTGTTTCCTGAGTTGTTAATTTTAGCCACTCTGACTAGAATGAGGTGGTATCTCAGTGTGGTTTTGATTTGTATTTCCTTGATGAAGAGTGATGCTGAGCATCGCTTCATGTGTCTTTTGACCATCTTGATCTCTTCTATGGTAAAGTGTCTATTCATGTCTTCTACCTATTTCTTCACGGATTATTTGTTTTACAGGTGTTGAGTTTTGTAAGTTCTTTGTAGATTTTGGGTACTAATCCTTTTTCCAATGTGTCATTTTCAAATATCTTTTCCCATTCTGTTGGGTGCCTTTCAGTTTTGTTGTTTCCTTTCCTGTGCAGAGGCGTTATATCTTAATGAAGTTACAATAGTTCATTTTTGCTTTTAATTCCCTTGCCTTTGGAGACGTGTTGAGTAAGAAAATGCTGTGGGTGAAGTCAAAGAGGCTTTCTTCTCTAGGGTTTTGATAGTTTCCTCTCTCACATTTAGGTTTTTCATACATCTTGAATTTTTTTTGTGTGTGTATGGTGTGAGACAGTGGTCTAGTTTCATTTTTCTGCATGTTGCTGTCCAGTTCTCCCAGCACCATATGCTAAAGAGACTGTTTTTTCATTCCCCATTGGATACTCGCTTCTGCTTTGTCAAAGAATAGTGGGCCATACATTTTTGGGTCTAATTCTGGGTTCTCTATTCTGTTCCAGTAGTCTGTGTGTCTATTTTTGTGCCAGTAGCATAGTGTCTTGATGCTAACAGTATCCTTTGTAGTAGACGCTAAAGTCTGATATGTGATGCCTCCTGATTTGCTTTTCTTTTTCAAGACTACTTTGTCTCTTAGGGGTCTTTTCTAGTCCCGTACAAATTTTAGGATTGTTTGGTCTAGCTTTGAGAAGAATGCTGGTGCAATTTTCATTGGGATTGCATTGAATGTATAGATTGTTTTGGGTAGTATTGACATTTTAACATTATTTATTCTTCCAGGCCAATGGCATGGAATGTTTTTCTATTTTTTTTGTGTGTGTCTTCAATTTCCTTCACAAGTTTTCTGTAGTTTTCAACATACAGATATTTTACATCTTTGGTTAGGTTTATTCCTAGGTATTTAATGGTTTTTGTTTGCATTTTAATGTATTTTGTTTGTATTTAATGGGTTTTGTAAATGGGATTGATATCTTGATCTTCTCTGTTGCTTCATTATTGGTACATAGAAATGCAGCTGATTTCTGTACGTTGATTTTGTATCTTGTGACTTTGCTTAATTCATGTATCAGATCTCACAGCTTTGGTGGAATTTTTTGAGTTTTCTGTGTAGAGTACCATGTTGTCTATGAAAATGAATGTTGGCTTTTTCTTTGCCAATTTGATCCCTTTTGTTTCATTTTGTTGTCTAAGAGCTGATGCTAGGCTTTCTAACACTTTGTTAAACAGCAGTGGTGATAGTGGACATCCCTGTTGTGTTCCTGATCTTGGGAGGCAGCTCTCAGATTTTCCCTCTTGGGGGTGATATCAGCTGTGAGCCTTTCATATATGGCTTTTCTGATGTTTATGTTTGAAGAAATACTTCTAAACTCATTAAAAAATTTCTTAACATTTTTATTTATTATTGAGAGACAAAGAGAAACAGAGCATTATCATAGGAGGGACAGAGAAAGGGAGAGACACAGAGTCCAAAGGAGGCTCCGGTCTCTGAGCTGTTGGCACAGATCCCAATGTGTGCCTTGAACTCACAAACCACGAGATCATGACCTGAGCCCAAGTCAGATGCTTAACTGACTGAGCCACCCTGGAGACCCCGAAACTCATTTATTAAGGGAAGCATTACACTAATGCCCCCCACCCCCCAAAAAGGCAAGGATGTCAAAAGAATAGAAAAGAAAATTGCAGCCCAGAATGCCTGGTGGATGTAAATGCAAAGTCCTCAAGAAAATATTGTAGGTTGAATTAAGAATACATAGAAAGGATCATAACCATAATCAAATGGGGCTTATTTCATTTATGCAGGTATAATTCAACATCCAAAAATCAATCAATGTCATACAACATATTAATGAAATGAAGAGTAAAAATATAATCATGCCAATAGATAAATAAAAAGCATTAGAAGACATTATACATCCAGACATGATTAAAAAAAAAACTGTCAACAAAGTCGATATTGACTGATTATGCCTGAACATAATAAGGGCATGTAAGGTAACCACAGCCAACACACTCAGTGGTGTAAAGCTCAAAGCTTTTTTGTCTAAATCAAGAATAGGACAAGAATGCACCCTCTTGCCACTTTTATTCTACATAGTATTGGAAATTCTAGCCAGAGTGATTGGGCAAGAAAAAGAAATAAAATGCATTCAGGTATGAAAACATGATGTAAAATTGTCTTAGTTTCTTTTTAATTTTTTATATTTATTTTTGAGAGAAAGAGACAGAATGTGAGTGGGGGAAGGGCAGAAAGAGAGGGAGGCACAGAATCTGAAGCAGACTACAGGCTCTGAGCTGTCAGCACAGATCTGATGTGGGGCTTGAAGCCATGAACCATGAGATCATGACCTGAGCCAAAGTCAGACACTTAAGCCAACTGAGCCACCCAGGCACCCTAAAACTCTGTGTTTAGACAAGATAATGATATATACAGGAAACAATAAGACTTTACCAAAACACTGTTAGAACTAATAACAAATTTAGTGAAGTTACAGGATAAAGATTAATACCCAAACCTGTATTTTTCAGTATTTCCTAAATGTTTATTTATTTTGAGAGACACCACATGCAAGTAGGGGAGGGGCAGAAGGAAAGAGGGAGCGAGAGAAATCCAAGCAGGCTCTGCATTTTCAGCGCAGAGTCCAACAGTGGGGTCCATCCCATGAACAGTGAGATCATGACCAGAGCTGAAATCAAGAGATGAATGCTTCACCAACTGAACCACCCACAGGCCCCCAACCTGCGACATTTTAATACATAAATAATGAGCTAGCTGGAGGAGAAATTAAGAAAGCAGTCTCAAGGTGCCTCGGTGGCTCAGTGGATTGAACATTGACTTCGGAACACACAAAAGACCCCGAATAGCCAAAGTAATATTGAAGAAGAAAACCAAAATGGGAGGTATCACAATCCCAGACTTTAGCCTCTACTACAAAGCTGTCATCATCAAGACAGTATGGTACTGGCACAAAAACAGACACATAGACCAATGGAATAGAATAGAGAACCCAGAACTGGACCCACAAGTATATGGCCAATTAATCTTTGACAAAGCAGGAAAGAGTGTCCAATGGAAAAAAGACAGCCTCTTCAACAAGTGGTGTTGGGAGAACTGGACAGCAACATGTAGAAAAATGAAATTAGACCACTTCCTGACACCATGCACAAAAATAAACTCAA
>PJEM01016857.1:0-24197 GCA_004023845.1 Helogale parvula | reverse complement strand
GCCCTAATCTTTATTATTTCCTTCCTTCTTCTGATTTAGGATTCATTGGTTGTTCTTTTTCTAGCTCCTTTAGATATAAGGCTAGGTTGTTTATTTAAGATTTTTTTTTGCTTCTTGAGTTAGGCCCATATTTCTCTTTACTTCTCTTTCTGGAGTGTTTTGCCTCATCCCAAAGGTTTTGGACTGCCATGTTTTCATTTTCATTTGTGTCCATGTAGTTTTTACATTTATTCTTTGATTTCCTGGTTGACCCACTCGTTGTTTAGTAGCATGTTGTTTAGCCTCCATGTATTCGTGGTCTTTCCGGGTTTCTTTTCTTGTGGCTGACTTCTAGTTTCATAGCTTGTGGTCAGAAAAAGTGCATGGATTGATATCAGTTTTTTTTGAGGGCTCATTTGTGGCCTGATAGAAGTTCTATTCTGGAGAATGTCCCATGTGCACTTGAAAAGAATGTGTATTCTGCTCTTTTAGAATGAAATGTTCTGAATATATCTGTTAAGTCCTTCTGCTCTAGTTTGTCATTCACAGCCAGTTTTCCCGTGTTTACTTTCCGTTTAAATGATCTGTCCCTTGATGTCAGTGGAATGTTATAAAATTCCCTCCTCTTATTGTATCGATAATTGGACAGAGTATTCTGACGGCAGGTTTTTCTCATTCAGCATGTTGACTATATCATGTCCTTCCCTTCTCGCTTGCCAAGTTTCTGTTGAGAAATAAATATCCAGTTATCGTATGGGTCTTCTCTTGTAAGTTAAAGACTTTTTTTTTTTTTTTGGTCTTGCTGGTTTTAAGATTGTTTATCACCATTTTTTGCAAAATTTAATTATAATATATGTTATTGTTGGCCAGCTTTTGTAGATGTTGATGGGAGTTCTCTGTCCCTCCTGGATATGGATGTCCGTTTTCTTCCCACGATTAGGGAAATTTTCAGCCATTACTTCTTCAAATAAAATTTCTGCCCCCGTTACTCCTTCCTCCTCTTCTGGGACTTCTATGATATGAATGCTAATAAATTTTATGGGAGTCACTGAGTTCCTTGAGTCTATTCTCATGTTGCATAATTCTTTCTCTCTTTTGTTTCACTTCATTATTTTCCATTATTTTGCCTTCGACGTCACTAATTCATTCCTCTGTTTCTTCCAGTCTGCTGTTCATTTCATCAAACCTGTTTCTAATCCCATTTATTGCATTCTTCGTCTCTAATTGATACTTTTTTAAAACTCTTTCATATGTTTGGTAAGGTTCTTTCTGATGTCTTCTATTCTTTTCTCAAGCCCTGAGTATCCTTATGATTATTCCTTTAAGTTCTCTATCATGAATGTTATTTATATCTGTTTTGCTTAGATCTCTGGCTGTGGCCTTAGCTTGATTTTTTATTTGTGATAAATCCCTCTGTTATTTGGGAAAATGTTCCTCTGACAATATTTGACAATACAGCTTTTTAAAAATTAGTGGTTTAAAAAAAAACCTGATACTTCCATTCTTTGACACAGATAATTGTTTTTCAAAGAGAATTTAGTCACCAGGTTTGAACTGCTAAAAAAAAAATAATCGAACAATCTTTGTTACATGGTTTTTAATAAACTGACTCAGTTTTTCAGTATTCTGAACAAAATGAGCAAATATATGACTTGAGTAATAAAGCAGAAAAAAGTTAATAGCAGGTGATGGCATGTTAATGAATAATCTATTTTAAAACAAGCATGTCTGGAATGAATTGGAAAAGTTAAAGAATAGTTAAAGAAAAGAAAAATTCTTTAAAGAAAACTTAAGGAATTAGGAGACATCAGCTTCTTTCACATAAAAATGATGCATTTGACAGAATAAAAATAGCAGTCTCTAAATAACCCCAATAACAAAGCAGAAATTTAATGAAATCAAACAGATTTTCATAATAGGAAAATTTTAACATTGACTGGAAAAGGAGATGTGGGAAATATACCCTTATTTCATATTAGTTAAAAGAAAAATTGCTATTTTAACATAAACATAAAACTGGCTCTAATATCCTGTTTTGAAGGTGGTTATAAATGTCCTATGAGGAAATTTTCAACTGCCATGGATGCTTCAGAAATACCACCAGTGAATATTTTTTATCTTGGGTGAAAAACAAAAAATTGAGGTTCATAAAGATAAGAAAATGTTACCCGCTTACCCCTATTGATTTTAAAAGCAATTAGGTTATAAGTGTATTCCACAATTCTGAGAGACATATTATAGGTCATTACAATTTAGTTTTCAATTCAGTATCATTCAAAACTTTGGAATTTTGGTCCATATCTTTGCACTTATTTTCCTTCCCTGTAATTTTTGCCTCTATAAGCACAGTTCCTGAAGAGGCATTTTCACCAGGTAGGTGACGATTCTTCAAAAGATTTAGGATTAAAAAGGCTGGAATATAGCTTATTCCTCTTAGAGCTGCTGGCAAGCCAAGGTAGATGTATCTATAAAAAAAAAAGTTAAAACATATTAAGTTTACTTAGTGTGTTGAGTACAAGTTAGTTTTGAATATCTTTATTATTAATATTTTATTCCCATGAGGAAAACAGCAGCTAATTATTTTGCATGTCAATCTTATGTAAGCAACTTTGCTGAACTCCCCTATTAATTCATTTTGTTAAATGATTTTTGGAAATTTTCATCTAGAAAATTCACACTTTTTTTCTTTTCTTATCTTTGAGGTATTTTAAATCTTTTTACTTCAAATCAAACCTCTGATTTAAATGCAATACTGATAATATCAACAGTTTTATTCTAGGATTTAGTAAGAATGCTTCCAAAGAATCACCATCAGTTGTGTTATATGCTCTGTGAGGGTTTTTTGATGGCTTTTTAAAAATGTTTATTTATTTTGAGAGAGAGAGTGAGAGCAAGTTAGCTCGGGCAGAAGCAGAGAGAGAGGGAGAGAGAGAATCCCAAGAAGGCTCCATGCTCAGTATGAAGCCCGACACTGTTCAGTCTCACAAGTGTGAGATCATGACCTGAGCCAAAATCAAGAGTTGGACACTTAATCAACCGAGGCACCCCGGCCCCCTTAGATGACCTTATGCAGGTTAAGAAAGTTTCTCTTTTATTCTGAATTAGCTCAAAGTTTCATTATGAATGTGTAATGTATCACCCAATCATTTTTGTACACATAGTTAGTAGAACATCCAGGATTTCACCCCCTTTATTGTATTAATAGAGTATATTAGGTTAACATATTTTTTCTGATATTGAACCATCCTTGCATCCTAATATAAATTCTATTACTGAGTTTTTATACATGATTAGATTTGATTTATTAATTTTTTATTTGTAATTTTTGCATATAGATTTACAAGTTAAATCAGTCTATATTTTTTTCCTTGTACTAAACTTGTCCATTTGAATATCAAGACTGTCCTAAGTTTTGCAAATGAATTGGGAAATTTTCCCTTTTTTTTCACTGCTTAGAATGACTTATATTATTCAGAAATCATCAGTTCATTGAAAGTTGGTAAAACTTGTCTTAAAAGAATCTGGACTTGATGCCTTTGGAAGATGAGAATTTTTGACTGATTCACATTTTTTAAATAGCTCTGAAGATATTCATGTTTTCTAGGTGTTTTTAGTAAAATTTGATAATATATATTCATCTAGAAAACTCTCTATTTAATGTTTCCAAATTGCTATATCTAAAATCCTTAAGTATTTGTACTTATCTTTCCTTTTTTATTCATAGTGTTTGTGTCTCCTCTCTATTTGCCTTTCCAGATTATTGTTGTTATTATATTTTAATCTTCTCAAAAAACAATATTTTATTTTTTTGGTTACCTCTATCATCTGTAGTCTGTTTAGTAATATTAGCATCTTTTTATTTCTTCTTTTTTTACCTCTAAAATTTTATTATGAAACACTTCAAGAATCTAGGGGGAAAAAGTTAAAAAAATGTGTTTGTACTTAACACCCAGGTTTTTTAAACAATTAAATTTTGAAGTGCCTGTGGGGGCTCAGTCAGTTAAGCATCCAACTCTTGATTTCTCTATGGTCATGATTTCATAGTTTGTGGGTTTGAGCTCCATGTTGGGTTCTGCACTGAGAGCATGGAGTCTGCTTGGGATTCTCTCTCCCCCTCTCTCTGTTCCTCCCCTGCTTGCTCACTTTTTCTCTCTGTCTCAAAAGAAATAAAAAAAAATTTTTTTTTAATCTTTAAAAGGGCAGCTGGGTGGCTCAGTCGGTTAAGCCTCAGACTTCAGCCCAGGTCATAATCTCATGGTCTGTGAGTACAAGACCCACCTTGGGCTCTGTGCTGTGAATTCAGAGCATGAAGCCTGCTTCAGATTCTGTGTCTCCCTCTCTCTCTGCCCATCCCCCACTCACACTCTGTCTCTCAAGAAATGAATAAATGTTGAAAAAAATTTTTAAATCTTTTAAAAAATAAATAATAATAAAATGATTAAATTTTGCCATTTTTTGTTTCAGACCAACTCAAAAGAAGACATTAATACATTTAAATCCCTTGTGTACCCCTATGATTTTATCTTTTAGCCATTCCCAGATATAACACTATGTTGGATTTTATGAATTTTGTTCCTAACTTATTTTTATAGTTTTACAAAGTATGTGTATATATTTATAACATATACAATTGCTTTATATGTACTTACATTTTAAATAATTGGCATAATACTATACATTTTATTCTGAATATTTCTTTTTTTTAAAATAGTTTATTGTTAAATTCATTTCCATATAGCACCCAGTTCTCTTCCTCATAAGTGCCCTCCTCCATTACCACCACCTCTTTTCCCCCACCATCTCCCCCTTCAACCCTCGGTTAGTTTTCAGTATTCAATAGTCTCTCAAGTTTTGCGTCCCTCTCTCTCCCTGTCGGGAACTGCCATGTTTCTGTCTGCCTCAAGGCAAGGATTATTCTCTCAGCAGAGTGAGCCAGTAAACAAGATTTGCATCTGGAAGCTGGAGATGGTAACTTCCTTGGCGACAGTCATGCTGTGCCAGACTGGAGGGCCAAGGTGCATAAAAGATCAGAACCATAATTAGATTATTCAGTGTTAATTCTCCACCTCCCAGCATTGCTGAAGGCAGATGGGGCATTTCTTTTACCTGGTATCTGACGTAAAGTCAAATGCTTTGTTCTTTCCGCCCTGAGAATGGTATATAATGACAGCTTTCCCAATAAATGCTCTCTCTCTCTCCGCATAACCAGAAACCGTGAGTGTTGTGTTTTATTTCTCTGTAAGTCCCCTTTTTCCCTTTTCTCTTTCCTTCCCTCAGGAGAAGAACCCGAGTCGATCCTCCGCCATCGGGCCGGAGCGGCCGAGGCGGGTCTCGACATCTCCCCAACTCTCTTTCCCTCTTCCCCTCCCCGTGGTCCTCCATTAGGTTTCTCCTGTTCTGAATATTTCTGTTTTAGCCCCTCTTTTTATTTATTTTTTATTAAAAATTTTTAATGTTTATTTATTATTGAGACAGAAACACATCATGAGTAGGGGAGGGGCAGAGAAAGAGAGGGAGACACAGAATCTGAAAGCAGCCTACGGGTTCTGAGCTGTCAGCACAGTGCCTGACTAGGGGCTCGAAACCACAGATGAAATCATGACCTGAGCCTAAGTCTGACGCCCAGCCTACTGAGCCACCCAGGCTCCCCTAGCCCCTCTTTTTAAAATTATGTTCATACACCCAGTTCTACTTTATATATTTTTAACTATCGCACCACATTCCAATGTGTGAACATGCCACAATTTAATCCAGTTTCCTATTGGACACTTGTCTTGTTTAACTTTTCTTCTATTATCAGCAATACTGCAGTAAACCTCCTTTTACATGTCTCCTTGTGTAGGTGAGCAAGAGTTTCTGTAAAATATGTCTCAGGGTCTTAGAGTACACAACTTAGCAATTGCCCAGATGTTTTCTTTAATAGTTTTTACTTACTACCAACATTCTTCATTGTCTCTAATGTCTTCTGTCATAAAGAAAATTTGAAGATTCATATTTAGTGATATTTGCTCATTTCTTGCCCTTTGGTTTGCATTTTTTGTTTTGTTTTGTTTTGCTTTGTTTTTTGTTTTTGTTTTTCTTTTTCAATTTAAACACAAAGCAGTAAGGATCAGAGATATGTGGTTGTATTGTTCCTGGTGACCTACCTGCTACTGGTTTAATTGTTATTTCTTTGTAAGCCACCTATTTATTTCTCTGGTAACTTTTATGGGTTTTTTTCTTTATCCTGAATGTTTGTAATTTTCCTCTGATATGCCCATTTATATATTTTTTGACTATGCCTTAAAATGTATCTTTGATGTGAAAATTCATGTCTCAAATTATAGAAAATTTGAAGCCATTAAATTTTTAAATTTATATCTGCCCTTTCCTCTCTTCTCTTTCTAGAAATTTTTTGAGGTATATGCTTTAATTGTTAACTTGTCTTTATTTTTTTAAATAGTTTATTGTCAAATTGGTTTCTATATAATACCCAGTGCTCTTCCCCACAAGTGCCCTCCTCCATCACCACCACCTCCCTCCCCCCTCCCCCTTCCCCTTCAGCCCTCAGTTCGTTTTCAGCATTCACTAGTCTCTCAGGTTTAAGTCCCTCTCTCTCCCCACTCTCTTTCCCCCGCCCCCTCCCCATGGTTCTCCATTAGGTTTCTTCTGTTAGATCTATGAGTGTAAAAATAAATAATCCAGTGAAGAAATGGGCAGAAGACATTAACTTGTCTTTAACATTTCTTAGGTGTTTATTTTTGTTGAGTAAGTTCACATTGTTGATTTATATTCTAGACAAATTCTTCTGTATTCTCTTTCAGTTCACTAATTCTCATTTTAACTATATTGACTTAAAATTTATTATATATTTAGGATTCCTTTTATTATCTCAATGATATACATTTAATATCTAATATTTCTCAGTTCTTATGCATAATCTTATTTCTACTTGATTTTTGTTATCATTTCTTGTTCATGTTTACTGGATATTATGCCATTTATTTGTTAATTTTAATCCTATTTAGCTAGTTAAGTATACTTATTTTAAAGTCTTTGTCAAACTCTACATTATATTAAATTTAATCTGGAATGAAGCATGTTTTAGTTGGTAATTTATGTGCTTATCTTTTTCACCATTAGATTTGTTAATGTGTTTTTAAGTTTTAGCTTGCAAAACTAAAGAATTTTGAAAGTTTTGTAGTTCTTCTTGACTGTGTTTTTTCTTTCTCTGTATCTATTCTTCCAAATCTAATAGCTTTCCCATTGTTCCTGAGGCCAGACCGAGTTTTTATAAGGGTAATTTTTAATGTGATACTGAGATTAATCACAGTGAGAGCAGAATGCTTGGTCAGGTTCTCGGATGTATCTATGTCTTGTTTCCTCCTTAGTAACACAGCAATGATGTGCAAAAGGGATTCTTTTAAAATCTCTTTTACAAAGAGGTTTGCATTTGTTTCTTAGGACTGCTATAACAATGCACCACAAAGTTGATGCCATAAGACAAAGTAAATTTATTCTCTCACAGTTCGGGAGGCTGGAAATCGGAAGTCAAAGTGTTGGCAGGGCCAGGCATCCTCTGCAGGCTCCAAGAAGGAGTCTTTCCTTGACTCTTCCTGCCTGCTGGCAGCAATCCATAGCATTCCTTGGTTTGTAGATAGCAACTCTGAAATCTCTATCTCTGTCACCACACAGCATTCGTCCTGTGTGTATGTGTCTCTTTGCCTCCTTTCCTCTTCTTATTAGGACATTGGTGATTTGATGTAGGGCCCACTCTAATCCAGAAGGACCTCATCTTAATTTCACTAATTTAAAGACTTATTTCTAAATCAAGACTTATTTCCAAATAAAGTCATATACAGAGGTTATGGGTGGACATGAAATTTTGAGGGACATTATTCAACCCAGTTCAAGGGTATTCAATAGCATCTCATGGATTAAGCATTAAATCTGGATCTAATCTCTTGACTCCTTGGAAGTACTATATTTTCTCTTTGGAAACTGATCATCCAGAAACCACTTCCTATTTCTAGGCTTAGAAGTTTTTCATTTAGTCTTTGTACTCAGCTTTTATTTATTTCTTTATCTTACTGTTCGATTTCTACTTCAGGAAAGCTGGATGTCCTGGATGATGTTTGTATTATCTTTGAACCCAGATATATCCCTTTCAAATTTAAAAGTGTATCTATTGTTCTTATTGGAAATAAGAAATATATCAATACATAACTTACTGAATTACTTCTCAAGCTTTTCTACCTTATTGAAAATTACATTGTCCTTTTTCTAAGTAATGAATTCATTAATTTTTAATCTTTGTAAAAAAACATATATACACATACATTTAAAGTTCTAAATATATCTTTGAGTATTCTTTTAGGTTGGTCCCATAAATTTTCCTATTCAGTGCTTTCACTGATGTAGAGTTCTAGTTATTTCAGTATTTTTATTATAATTTATGCTTTGACGATAAGTAATTTCAAAAGTGAAGTTTTGGCAACATTTCATCATAGATTTCTAACTACATTGCATTATGGACAGAAAACAGTGGTTATAGATATCAGCACTTTTTTTTTTTTAACTTTGTGGCATTAGACTTAGTTGTAAAAATGTTTTTTATAGGCTTGAGAAAAATATATTTTCTCTTGGTTGGGATTTCTTAAATTGCTGTATATTTATTAGATAACACTTGTACAATTTACTGATTAAAATTTTTCTGTAGCCTCACTAACTTTTTGCCTATATTTCATATTTTCTTGTTGGAAAAGTTGTTGAAGTTTTCCACTCTATAGATTTCTTCTTGTAATTTTGTAATTTTTTTGTTTTCTATATTTGAGATGAAGTTGATAGATATATATGTGTTGGTGACCATTACATATTATTAATTAAGTGCTTTTTATTATTAAGTAATATTCTTATTTAACTCTGTTAATCCCTTTCACCTTAAATTCTGTTTTGTCTTACAGTCATTAATATAACCACAGAAGCATGGTTCAATATCTGCCTGTATGTTTTTCCTGACCTTTATCTTCAATCTTTCTTCACATATATTTCTTAAGCTATGTCTTGTAAACAGCATATAGCTGGAATTTTGAAAACACTGAAACTCACATTAAAGTAACTTTTAAGAATCAAGTTCAATTGGTTCACATTTATTGTGAAACCTGATGTATTTAGGCTTATTTTGTGTGCTTTTATTTTCCTATTTCTTACTTCTATTGAATTTTCCTTAATCCTTATATTTCTTTCTATTAGCTTGGAGTAAATGTAAGTGGCCATCCTTATGTCTTTACATCTTTGGCAGAATTTAAAGTTAATCAGTATTTCTATTCATCAAACCATAAGAGTCCTATATGTTCCCTGGGTTTTAAGCTGACAGTTTAGCCTCCCATAGTTGCATGGATGCTGGCTGAAGATACAAGACTTCCACGTCAGAGACGAAGGACATTTTTACTCACAGTACAGCAATCATCACAAGTTTCATGTTCAGGTTTGTTTTCCTTAACCTTCAAGTCCCAAAGGAATCACACCATGGGAGACCTATGTGAATTTTGTGCACACAATTGGTTTGGGTCACAGCTAAGAAATGCTGAATTTAGGAAATCCCATTCTTTTAAATGGGTTGGACACAAATTTGCCAACCTTTACCCTAGAGAGAGTTATTACTTTTATTATCCTAGACAGCAAACGCTGCTCCAAAGGAAAATATCATCTATATTCTCCAAGATCATGTACTATTCAAACATCCTTGAAAAGATAGTCTGCAACAAAAGCCTCTGCTAACAAGATCTGCAGAAATGCAAGAGACCCATGGAGAACGGTTTACCAACAGTAACCATTGAAACTTCCTGTTTCTACACTACATTAACATCTGGTAAGTTTTCTCATGAATACACTTTATCAGCCACTCTAATTAATCTGACTGATAGAGGATGCTACCAAATATAACTATCTTGTCTAAATTAGCATTTAATTAAGGCTGTAATCCATAGGAATCCTGGCAGCAGGATGAGGCCAGTCTATACCAGTGATCTCTGGGTTTCTCAACTGTGAAGCAAACCAATCGCATGCACAGTATGTGTGTAGGCCACCTTTACGTTACCTCTCAAGAGCTTTAGAGGGCTAAGGAACTGATGAAAACATGAATTTCATGCTGTCTTCTCTCTTCATAGTACTTGCCATATGTCCTTTTACTAGTCAAAATAAGACTTTAGAACATTCTAAACAATGCTAAACTGTTTTTTAGTAAATGAAAGAAGTTTTGTACTGCCCCATTGACAGAAACTAATACAAATCTGAATAAAATTCAGGTCTCCAAATAAAAAAAAAACCATGGAAATGAAGCACATGGAAGTATTTTGTTCAAAAACACATTATCTTGAGGTGCCTGGGTGGCTCAGTCGGTTAAGTGTTTGGCTTCAGCTCAGGTCATGATCTCATGGTTCGTGGGTTTGGGCCCCGCGTCGGGCTCTGTGCTGGCGGCTAGCTCAGAGCCTGGAGCCTGCTTTAGATTCTGTGTCTCCCTCTCTCTCTGACCCACCCCTGCTCGTACTGTCTCTCTCTGTCTCTCAAACATAAATAAAAACATTAAAAAATTTTAAAAAACACATTATCTTGAGTTTTGTTGAAAGTCAGACTTGTACTAACAAAAGAGTAAGCTTTTATGAAGGAATAATATCATTTTGAAAAGTAGGTAGATGCAAAAGGAAGTAAAGTTCAGGCTAGTCAGATGTTGAAATGATGTAGGATGCAATGAGGATGCTATAAAAAGTAATACAATTTCTAAAGGTAGTTTATGTATAGCTATTACCTTCAATAATGTGTTGATTGCAACCAATTTGACAAAGATCATTTTGAAAGACTAGGTTAAGGAAGTCATCCATGCATATATTTACCAAGTACTTTGAAAATATTGAGGAAATAAAATTCTAGTATATAAATAAGGAATAGAGATATAGAATTAGCATATATTCTGGAAACACAGCCAAAAGTAGTCTAGTACCTGAAAAAGAAAATGTTATACATGAATGGTGCCATTTTATGTACAGTGTATGCTTAGAAAGCAGTCTTTTACAAAATTATTATCTTTACCTGAAGTTGGTCGAATCATATATCCTGCATGCTCCTGACTCACCACATTTCAAAGTTCCCCAGTGTAAACATGTGGAATCCACTAAAGTTCCAAAATATATAGGTGCAGGAATTCCAGCTACAATTAAAGAGGGGAAAAATCCAACAAGGTAAGAATTAAGGTACATTATTTTGTTTGTAAACATTTAAGTTTTCTCTATTTGTAGAATAAATAAAGTAAAATATGAATTAAATGCTTTAAATTTAATTTAGATATTAGAAGTTATTACTTTTACTATAACATTTCTAAGTTATAAAGGATAAGTTATGTGATAGATAAATGCAATATAAAATTATTGATATTGAAAAACATTGAATTAATTTCTCTTTATATTTTTCTGTAATGCTTTGGACCAATCATGTATACATTTTACTTCAACAAAGCATTTTTTGTTCATTTGCTTTTCAAATCTCAGGAAAGGTGAAAAGTTGAATTAATTCAGATAGGTCATTTTCAAGTAAGAAGGGGGAGTTCTACATTTTTTCTTATACCTTAATCTCATACAAATTATTAGGTGCTGCAAATAGAAGGGATATTTGTTAGACTTGGAGAGAGAACAATTTCATTTACTTAATATTTAATTGTGGTCTGATACGATGTTGGAAAAAAGAACAATTATTACCAAATACTCTTGTGCAAAATGTATGTAACCCCACACCAAGAGACTTCTCTTCAGGCTTGATACACCTAAAAAATAATTAAATTCATAAGTAAAATTAAAATAGAGATTTAAACACTGTCATAGTTTCTTTAAAAAAAAAAAAGGGCCTGATTATCCAGCTTGTAGCCTACACAGGAGCCCTACTTTTGATTCTTTGCATTTTACCCATCACTTTTTGCTCATTCATTTTTATCAGAAAGTTATCAGAGAACAAAATATTTCATATTAGTTTCTATCCCAATATCCACCGAAACAGTAGTTCTTATTGAAGCAGTAGTTTTTGATTAAGCCTTCAGCCTAAAACAAGAATAATGCAACCCTAGCTGTATTTAAGTTATTTGTATTAACATAATACAGAAAATCCAAGACTTATATAAGTAAATGAAAGGCAGAAAGAAAACAAAGATAACATTTTTGAAAGGAATGTGACAAAGAAATCCAAAGCAAACATATTTTAAGCGATTTGGTATCATTTCAAGAGCCACACAGATCTTTCATTCTCTCCAAAAATCCCACCACTTGTGCATTGGTGCCTGAAGTTCCTGAAGAAACAAGACTGTAATTCTGCAGTGGACCTTCATGTGTCTCACTCATTCCCGCATCACCATGGCCAGCTCCTCAAAGAATTCACTTTGAGAGTTCCACTGTATTCCTTCCCTTTCCTTCCCTGATTAACTCAAAGCTGAGAAAATAAAAGTAGCTTTCTTCACAAAAGTATATTTTTAGCAAAAATGTCATCTTATTGGCATTTTCTTAACATAAAGATTTTGCTGAATTTGAGCGACCTCATAGATTGGTGTAGACATTATCTACCTGACACATAGGTTATTTAGACAACATCAGTGATTTATTCAGAAGGAAGTTAAGAGAAGCCAGGAGACCCAGTGTGACCCTCTTAGTCCAGTGGCTTCCATTTAATACATAAAGTAGGGCATTTACGTTTTCTGAAGAATTTTTATTTCCTCTCTATCTCTAATATACCACTTAATGTCTAACAGAAGTGTGAAATACTAATTTAAACTGTATACAGTGGTTCCCCTCATCTGTGGTTTAACTTTCCACAGTTTCAGTTACCCACAGTCAACTGTGGTCTGTAAGCAGATGGTTCTTCTGACATAGCAGATCAATAGCAGCTGAGTGCTACGGTCTGTATATCACAAGGGCTCCATCATTCACCTCATTTCATCTCATCATGGAGGCATTTTATCATCTCACATCATCTCAAGAAGCAAAAGGGTAAGTACAGCACAATGTGATATTTTGATAGACCACATGCACTTAACTTTCATTATAGTATATTGTTATAATTGTTATATTTTATTATTAATTATTGTTAGTCTCTCCTGTGCCTAAATTATAAATTAGACTTTATCACAGTTATGTATATTTAGAAAAAACATAAAACATGTAGGGTTTATTATTATCCCTGGTTTCAGGCATCTATTGGGGATCTTAAAATATATAGCTTACAGATAAAGGGTACAATATATGATGGAAAGCAAGAAAAATAAGTAAAAAGAATGTCAAATAAATAGACTATATTAAATAAAATAGCAAAAAGAGTCTTATCACAATAATTATAAGAAATCTAAGTGAGGGGGTGTCTGAGTGGCTGAGTCAGCTAAATGTACGACTCTTGGTTTTGGCTCACATCATGATTTCATGGTTCATGAGTTTGAGTCCTGCATCAGGTTGTACTGTCAGTGTGGAGCCTGCTTGGGATTACAAAATCATATGTAACAAATTGTCTATAAAGCAAAATAAAAGATTGAAGATTGAAGGAAAAGGAAAAGATATAACAGGTAACAATGATCCAAAAGAAAGCTAGAACTTCCATTTTAATAAGAAACAAAATATAATTCTCTTAAAGAAATAACTAAAAGATAAAGAAGAAAATTAAGTGATGTTAACAATAGGAATATAACGATCAAAGATACATTTGCATCCTATAATATAGCCTCCAAATGCATAAACTTAAAAACTGAGAGACTTATAGGGAGAAATACATCAGCAATATTTAAGGATTTGAACACTCATCTCTGAAAAACTAATGAATTCATGCAGACAAAAACAAGAATACATTTACAAAATTTGGATAATGTAATGCTTTCCTTCAAACCAAGAGATATGCAAACTAATACCCCAAATTCAGTTACACATTCTTTTCAGAAAAACATGAAATACTAAAAAAATGCACTAGGCCCCAAATAAAACCTTAATATTCCATCTCCGCAACCTGTATTCTTTCAGATTAAGTTGTCTGAACATAAAAAGGGAGTGATGATAGTAAATGGTACCTATACAAAGTTCTTACAGATATGGAATTTATGTAACACATTAATAAATAAACTTTGGTCTGGTGTGGCAAAGCATAAATGAAATTACAAAATAGTTAGAAATAAACTTCACCGAAAATACTAGTTGAAGCATTGCTAAAGCAATATTTGGAAAGAAATGTATAGATTTATGTACAGTAGTCAGAATGAACAAATGATCTGAGTATTAAACTCAAACAGTCGGATAAAGAAAAATAGAGCAAGCCTAAAAGAAAAAAAAATTAAGAAGAGCAGGATTATGTGAAATAAATATTAACAAAACCAAAAACTGGTTCTCTAAAAAGAGAAAAATAAAATAGACAAGCCTCTGACAACAGTGATCAAGAAAAAGTAAAGAAGGGGCAAATAAACAAAATACATAAGAAGAAAAAGGAAAACCTTTCAGATACACCAGAGAATATCAGAATAGTAAGGAATATTATAAACACCTATACACTAGCAAGCATGCAAAGGGTTAAGTAGAAATGAAAAATGTGAATAGGCACTAATACTGAATAAGTGGAAATAGTAATATCACTGTCCCAATAAGCTCAAAGTATAAATACTTTCACAAGTGGATTTATATAACTTTCAACAGATATATAATGTAAATAGTTCAAGAAATTAAAAATAGAAAATTTATCAATTCATTTTGTGGGGCCCAGAATGAATCCAAAACAAAAAAGAATAAAAATAATTTGTCTTTTTACTTAGCAACATAGCTATAAAGTATCTTTATATAAAGTATTATTTAAACAAACCAAGCCATATATAAAAATATAATTAAGTATGGATTTTTCATCCATGCAAACAGTTCAACATAAAAAAATCTACCATTTTATTTTACTACATCAAAAATTATAGAATCATAGATGCGGAAAAATACATCTAATAACATTTAATATATATTTCATTATTAGAAACTTAGAAGCTAGATGAAAACTATATACTGAAAAGATATAGCCAGTATCATCATGGAAAAATGTATACGGTTTCCATTATGATTAGAAAAGTACAGGAATACTTGCTATCATCACTATCATTTAACATAGTTTCGTAGGTCCACATTGATGCTTAAGAAAGATTTAAAAGCCAAAGATGTGTAAGGTTTAGAAGTGAAGAGATAGGGTGCCTGGGTGGCTCAGGTGTTAAGCGACCAACTCTTAACTTTGGCCTAGGCAATGATTCATGAGTTCAAGTGCCATGTGGAGTTCTGTGCTGGCAGCACGGAGCCTGCTGCGGATTCTCTCTCTCTCCCTCTCTCTCTGCTCCTCCGCTGCTCATGCTCTGTCTCTGTCTCTCAAAAATAAATAAATCTTTTAAAAAAAGGAACCATATGTAAAAGGTAAAGCTGTAAAGCTATTAGGATAATATTTAGGTGAGTTTGTATAAATTAGGAATATAAAAACACTTTTAAAATGTGACTCCCCAACACACAAACCCTAGGGTAAGAAAATTGCAAGATTTCAGTAAAACAGAATTTGGAATTTAATTTCATAAAAGATAGTGTGGAGAAATTAAAAGAAAGATGAGAGACTAGGAGATAATTGTACCATGTAAACAATATTACATTAATATTTATAATTTAGACAGTAATCAGCAAAATCACCAAAAACATATATGAAACATAATAGAAAATGAGCAAAGAAAATCAAAAAGGCTTCTTTTTATTCCTTAAAAGTTTTTAATGTTTTATTTACTCTTGAGAGAGAGACAGAGACAGAGCATGAGAGGGAGAGGGGAAGAGTGAGAGAAGGACGCAGATTCAGAAGCAGACTCCAGGCTCTGAGCTATCAGCACAGAGCTGGATACGGGGCTCAAACTCACAAGCAAACCTGAGCCACAGTTGGATGCTTTACTGACTGAGCAACCCAGTTTCCCCAAGATCAATAAGCATCTTGAAGCAGAAGCCTAAACAGCTAAAAAATTTTTTTTGAATATGTTTAAACACATGAATCAGGAAACCACATATTGAAATATCAGTGAACTACCATTTTACACTCATTGGACTAGTCCAAGTCAGAAAGTTAGATAATGCCAAGTGCTAGTGAGGCTGTGAGAAGGCAGGAACTCTCATGTGGGCAAGGTGTGAGAACTCATACGTACTAAGCAGTACTTGGTGAATATATGTACACATGTGCCTTGCAAACCAAAGCAAGATTTATAACACAGCACCACTCTTGTGAATATAGGAACATGTACTCACAAAAAGATATTAGTATTTTACAAAGGAAAATACATAGTTAAGTTCATATAGCTATCATATTAATATGGGTGCCTATGGTGAGAGGAAGTGAAAAATAGAATGAAAAAAAGTGAAATCAAACGAGTGAAAACTTATCCCAGGCTGTGAGGATAATGTGCTGTGAGCTGTGAACTGAGAATCACAATGAACTTAAGTCTGCTTCTAAGTTCCAATGAAAAATGAAGAAAAAAGGGGGTAAATGCAAATTTTGTTTACTAGGGATGTTTACAATTGTGTACTAGACACGAAGAATGCTGGAATGACCAGAATGAGAAGAACACACCTAAGTCTGAATCTTAGCTCTGCAGTTCCCTGTGTGGGAAAGCCCTTCATCGCTTGTATTTCACAATAGCCTTATAACAGAGTCAAGCATTTATTATTATGCCTACTATTTATTTAAAATGAAGCTCAAATAGACCAAAGGACCTGCTCAGTGCCCTGTAGATAGGAACTGGTGATACAGGCTTCTGACAGCTTTGCACTCTGCTGCCTAGTAGCTTGGACCATCTGAAATGACTGCAAGGCAACCACTTACCCATCAAAAGAACCATTTCATGTGGTTTACACTAAAATATAAATGTGTCTCTTTTTGTGCTAAACAATGAGAGGTTCACTAATTTAACTGCAAATATAAGGAAGGAAAGATAGAGAGAGAAATGGCAAAACATGAATATTTATATTCCTAAACTTTTAAAATTTTGTAAAATTCGACAATGCCTACTGTGAAACTTTTAATAAATGACATATGTGACCAGAGGACAATGTGGACCCAGCTGGCTTTCTTGGGAAAAGGTGCTTTAGTAAAGGACCCTAAAGGAATATAAAAAAAAAAAAAAAACATTTTCTGTACCTTAGGAGAACCATATATCCAGGTATGGCAGATAAAGAATAAATGAAACTGCCAATTGCTGACAAGATTAAAAAGTACTGGAGCATCATGGAACAGTCATGTCCTTTGTCACACAGCCCAAGAACTGCAGATGAATTTCCTGATGTTAGAATGCAGCTACAATTTTGGAACACCTGTCAGGAAATAATATTATCCTATTTAAGAAAGTAAATTTCGAACACAAATCACAAATATTTTGTACATAGGCAACTGGATCAAGATAGAGACTATTTATTCCCTTTATTCTCATCTCCTTTATGGTGCCTCTGAGGAGTGTAGCAAAGCAAAACATTGATGGGTGGTTTTAGAAAAATGGTATTTATTTCTAAATATATGGAGTAAATTTGCAGTAACTCAACTACCCTAAAGACTTGCCTTTTAAAAACACATACTGTTTCTGTTACAAAATGAAGTATGACAAAATTTGTTTTGGAATCCTCAGTTGAAATATTTAGATACTTACATATAAAACTTTGTTTTAAAAATATAGTTTATTTCAAAAACAGAGTAAAGTCAGTCTTTTTAAAATTCTCATCAGGACCCTCATCATCTCAATTCTCTCATTCTTTCCAGTTTTTAATTAGAATTAAACATTGTATTTTACTTTATCATCAACCAACATTTAAATGTAACATTTTTTAGGCAAACAAAACAAAACAAAACCTAGTTCTATTTTCTTAAAAGAGCTGTAAGAATGTGAAAAACACAGAAAGTACATGCATACATCCATACAGGGGGAAATAGGGGGAAATAAAAGCAATTAGGTAGATAATATCGAAACCACAAATTTTATCTCCATGATAAAAATATTTCAATCCAGGGTATTTTTAAAACAAATTACCTGGGTAATAATGCCAACTGCTATGAAATTAAATTTCAGTGATCAGTGTCTGCTATACTCAAATAATTTTTTTGATTAAAAATAAGATGAGTGGTCAGATACTGTGGAAGTTTAAAATAAGATTTATAAAATAAAAGGTAAATCAAGTGAACAAATAGTAAAACTTTACTTTTACTCTTATCAAATGTAGGCTCAGTTCATGTGGGAAAGTTCTAGTGCAATCCATAAAACCAAAGTTTTGTAAAAAAAAAAAAAAAAGAAGAAGAAGAAGAAGAAGAAAAGAAGAAGAAGAAGAAAAGAAGAAAAGAAGAAGAAGAAGAAGAAGAAGAAGAAGAAGAAGAAGAAGAAGAAGAAGAAGAAGTAAAGAAAAGAAAAGAAAAGGGGGGGAAAAGGCCAATACGATGCATTACCATGTTTATTCCTGCTCCAACGGATGTCTCACAACCAGCAAGACAAGCCGACATATATGACACACCATTGTTTCCACACACAGGATCCCATGTTTTAGTTGGACAGTTGCAATCCCTATTACAGTCAGCAAGGATGGCATTTCCCATATATAAATCTTGTTGCATTCTGAAATGATTTAAAATAATGCATGGCTATTGAAAGATAAATTTCTTTTTCTTCTTTTCATCTTAATCCAAAATTGTATTTCCTCTCCTTGCCAAAATAGAAACAAAAGCCTTCCAACCATCAATGTGTGTGACCTCAATACTATATCTCTGGCATAAAATATACCTGCTTTGGTGACCACATAGCCACTTGATCAATGATTTATTTCAGATAAACAAATAGCCAATAAACAAGTATTAATTGAGTGTCTACCATATGGAAGGTATTTTTCCCGGTATTATTAGAATTCAAAAATGATGATGACCTAATCCCTGCGGATGATCTATATGGTAGAATTTAACAAGAGATCATATGTTATGAAAGCAACCTTGAAGATCAAAATCTATGAATTCAGTTTATAATGCAGATATTACATTTAGCTTTAGAAATCCAACAACTTGAGTAAATACATTCTTCTAGTATGAAGAGTGTCCAGGGTTCATCAAAATGGCAGCATACTTTGTTTTTAATGACTCGTCCTCATAAGAAGACCAATTAGCAGCTATCTATAGACAAGATACCATTGTGAAAATCCCAGTGTCTGGAAATGAGGCTAACCCACCCTCCTGGAGCACAAAGACCTAGAAGGACCACTTTGGAAGAATAAGAGTAAGATGAGCAGTTACACTGTGATCAAATTGCACCTCCCCCAGGATAACACAACACCACATTGAGAAGGCTGTCCTGGGATTACAATTTCTCCAGTGGGAAAAGAAAGCCTAAGGTGGACATAAAGTCCCCTCAGCATGTGGGATGTTACCCAGGAGGCCCATTCAGGTCTCACTTCCTGAGGATGACTAGATGAATCTGCAGGCTTCACTCATTAGAGATTAGATAGAGAAGAAGGGAGACAGGGATTACAGCAACCAGCACCGAGATCTTGGCAGACACTATCCTTACTTGCAGCATTGTCCAAGTACAGATCCGAGCCAGTGGTTCTACTCATCTACAGAGCTGAATGGTGGCTCCTTTTAGCCAAGAAGCTCAGTTGGCAGTTCTGCTTGATTTGGGTTACCAGTCAACAGACTATACTGGCTGTGGGACCTGTTAAGCTGCTTCATCTGGGCAGGGAAGCAAATTCAGAGGCTTGCCTAACTGTTGAGATGTAGCCTCCAGTCCCACTCACCCAGAAACTGTGGCCAAAGAACCTAGGAAGCCATAGAATCCATCCTACAGCCTGCTCAATCTGGAAACCAAGTGAATAGCCCTGCCCTACTGTTAAACATAACATCTGGCCCCACATAACCAAGGAGCCTGAACAGTAATCCTTGGCAGCTTCAGAGCCCAGACTACAGCACCACCTGACAGCAGAACCCAGTCTTTGATCTTATCCAATTGCCGAACACAGCCTGAACCTTTGTGGAGGCAAGGAACTTAGCCAGTGACTCTGCCAAATCATGGAGCAAGCTTAAAGCTTCAGCTGATGAGAGAACCTGGACAGCAATTCTGCCCAAAGAGAAGATGCAGCTTCTAGCACCACTCAACTCTGGAGTACAACTAGAAGCCTCTCTCTTCCAGAGATCCTGGCCAGCAACCTTCTCCAATAGCAGAGCACAGTCAGCAGCTTACCTGATTGTGAAGCCAATCCTGTGGCCCCACCCAACTTCAGGGCACACCTTGTGGCCCTTTCTGATCACAGAACACAGCCTGAGACCCCAGCTGACCAGGAGCAATTGCAAGCCCAGCCCATCACTCTGACCAGTAGTAAAGTGCAACCAGTGGCATCATCCTGCCAGGGGATATAGCCTACAACCTTGTCCAACCAGAGGGGATTGCGAAGATCTACCAGTGGTCCCACTGAACTGCAGAGCACAGCTAGCAGCACTTCCCAATAAAAAGCCCACCCAGTTGACCCGTTTGAATGTCCAACCCAGCCAGATAGGTTGAGTTAAAAAAGAAATCCCAAAACACATACTAATTACACTGGCAAAAGTTAGAGTTGAAGAGAGAATTTTGAAAATGGCAAGGCAAAGATGATTTGTCACTTCCCATGCATTCACATAAGACTATAAGCAGATTTGTCAACAAAAAGTTTTCAGGTCAAGAGAGTGGGATAATATATTCAACATATAGAAAGATAAAATCTCTCAGTCAAGAATACTATACCTGGCAAAGCTGTCCTTCAGAAAAGAAGGAAAGATAAAAATTTTCCCAAACAAAAAGTGCATCACTACTAGACTGGAATGACAAGAAATGCTAAAGGGCATTCTTTAAACTGGAATGAAAAGATAATAACTAACATTATAAAAACATGTGAATGTGTAAAACCCACTGGTAATGGTAAATATATAGTCAAAGTCAAATTCTCTAACATCATGATGATAGTTTATAATTCATTTATACAACTCTAGTTTTAAAGTTAAAAAATCCATAAATAACCATATTAGGGTAATATATTATTGGATACACAATGTAATAATGATGTAAATTTTACCATTAACCTAAAATGTGAGTGGGGAGAAGTAAAAATATATTTTCCATATGCTATCACAGTCAAGCTGTTAAGGAATAGGATGTTATAAATATATTTTAATGTAAGCAGCATACAAAGGAAAGAGCTGTAGTAGTACGTAAAAGATTACGCTAAAGTTGTGAAGGCATACTGTTAAAAAAGTTTTCAAATCACAAAGGAAGTTCATTCATCAAAAAGATACAACAATTATAAATTCCTATGCACCCAATATTGGAGTACCTAAGTATACGAAACAAATATTAACATAACTAAAAGGAGAAATAAGCAGCAATACAACAATAGAGGCTTTGATATCCTATCAACAATGGATAGATCATCTAGACAGAGACTCAATAAGGAAATAGCAGATTTGAACAATATGATAGACCAACCTAAAAGACATTCAAATCCAATATATTCCATCCAATAGCAACAGAATGCACATTCTTTTTAAAAGCACACAAAACATTGTCTAGTATACATCATGTGCTAGGCCATAAAATAATTTTCAAGAAATTCAAGAAGATAGAAATTATATCAAGTAGTTGTTCTGACCACAATGATAGGAAACTAGAAATCAATTAACAGAAGACAAATCAGGAAAATTCACAAATATATGAAATTAAATAACACATTTCTAAATGACCACTGGATCATAGAAGAAATCAAAAGGGAATAAAAAAATATCCTGACACAAATAAAAATGGAACCATAACATACCAAAATTTCTAGGATGCAAAAAAAAGAAATTCTAAGAAGAAAGTTTATAGTATGAACCCGTAAATTAAGAAAAGAAGAAAAAAAGACCTCAAATAAACAACCTATCTTTACATAGCAAGGAACTAGAAAAAATAAAAAGAGAGTAAACCCAGATAAATAAAATTATAAATTAAGGAAGAAATATTACAACTAACACCACATAAATATGAAGGATCATAAGACAAAACTATTAATTATACAACAATAAATTGGACAACTTAGAAGAAATGAGTAAATTTCTGGAGCATATATCATACCAAGATTAATCATGAAGAAATAGAAAATCTGAACAGATCA
Organism: Helogale parvula; assembly: GCA_004023845.1. NCBI lineage: Eukaryota > Metazoa > Chordata > Mammalia > Carnivora > Herpestidae > Helogale > Helogale parvula. Next base: position 2,037 of record PJEM01016857.1, on the reverse strand, counting down.
ATTACTGGTAAGGAGATTAAATCACAATCACAAACCTCCCAAGTAAGTAAAGTCCAGCATTAGATAGTTTCACTAGTGAATTTTATCAAACATTTTAAAAATTAACACCAATTCTTTTGAAATTCTTCCAAAAAATTGGAGAGGTGAAACATCCCCAAACTCATTTATGAGGCCAGAATCATATTAATATTAAAGTCAGATGCGGCTACTACAGGAAAGCTATAGGACAATATCCCTGATGAATATAAACGCAAAAAATTATCAATAATATACTGGCAAAATGTATTCAACAACACATTCTAAAGATCATATGCCATGATCAAGTGGATTTTATTCCAGGGATACAAGAATGTTTCTATATACACAAACCAATCAGTGTGATATATCACATTAACAAATGGAAGGATAAAAATCATATGATCATCTCAGTAGATGTAGAAAAAGCATCAATTTGTTGACAAAATTCAACATCCTTTCATGATAAAAACTCTCAACAAATAAGTTATGGAAGAAATATAACAACATGACAAGCCCACAGCTAACATCATACACAATGATGGGAAGCTGAGAGCTTTCCTTTAAGATCTGAAACAACGTAAGAATGTCTGCCCTATCTACTTTTATTCAAGAAATTCTAGCCAGAGCTATTAGGCAAGATAAAGAAATAAAAGACATGCAAATCAGAAATGAAGAAGTGAAATTATCTCTATTTGTAAGTGATATTTATATAGAATACGCTAAAGACTCCATCAAAAATGGCAAGAACTAATAATTTAGTAAAGTTACACGATAGGAAATCAGTATACAAAAATCAGTTCTGTTTCTATACAGTAACAACAAACTATTAGAAGAAAGATTGAGAATCCAATAATTGCATGAAAAGAATAAAATACTTAAGGGATAGATTTAACCAAGGATGTGAAAATCTATACATTGAAAACTGTAAGACATTGTGAAAGACACAATAAGACAAAACTATATATAGAAAGATATTCCACGCCCATGGATTAGAAGAATTAATTATGCTAAAATGTTCATATTACCCAAAGTTATCTACAGATTTAGTACAATCCATGTACAGATTTCAGTGGCATTTTTTTCATAGACATGGGAAACAATTCTAAAATTTGTATGGAATAACAAAAAATAGCCAAAGCAAGCTTGAGAAATAGCAAAGCTGGAGATATCACACTTCCTGATTTCAAACTATTTTACAAACTAATAGTAATCAAAACAGTATGGTAGCAACATAAAAAAGAGTCACAAAGGTTACAGAACAAAAAAATGCAGAAATAAACCATGCATTTATGGTAAATTAATTTACAACAAACAAGCTAAGAATTTACTGTGGGGAAAGAATACTTGGTTCATAAATGGTGTTGAGAAACTGGGCAGCCATATGCAACAGGACTAAACCAGACCCCTAACTTATACCATACACAAAAAATAAACTCAAATGGACTAAAGGCTTAAATTTAAGACCCAGAACCATAAAATTCCTAGAAGAAAACAGTGAGTTTCTTGACAGTGATTTTTTAGATCGGACACCAAAAAGCACCAATAACAAAAACAAAAATAAACAAGTGGAACTACATCAAACTAAAAAGCTTCTGAACAGCAAGAAAATTATAAACAAAATAAAAAGGCAGCCTATGGAATGGGAGTAAATATTTACAAATCATATATCTGATAAGTATTAATATCCAAAATATGTAAAAACTAAAAAACTCAATAACAAAAACAGCAACCAATCTGGTTTTAAAATAGGCAGAAGATTGCTTCTTGGCCTTTTGGCTAGGATCAAATGTTAATATGGGCAGAGGAACTAAATAGAAAATTTTCCAAAGAAGACATACAAATGGCCAATAAGTAAATGAAAAATGCTTAATATCTCCGATTATCAGAGAACTAAAAATGAAAGCCACAATGAGATATCACCTCACATCTGTTAGGATATGTATTTTCAAAACTCAAGAGATGATATCAGTATGTATAACCTTCCTATAAATTCAGATAACCCTCAAATACAAATCTAAA
>PJEM01016856.1:0-24188 GCA_004023845.1 Helogale parvula | reverse complement strand
TTTTTTTTTTTTTTTTTTTTTTTTTTTTTTTTTTTTTTTTTTTTTTTTTTTTTTTTTTTTTTTTTTTTTTTTTTTTTTTTTTTTTTTTTTTTTTTTTTGAGAGAGAGAGAAACAGCACGTCAGCAGGAGAAGGGCAGAAAGAGAGGGAGGCACAGAATCCAAAGCTGTCAGCACAGAGCCCAACACTGGACTCAAACTCAACAACCCTGAGATCATGACCTGAGCCAAAGTTGGTTGCTCAACTGACTGAACCCCTTTTTCTAGCTTCTTAAGGTGGAAGTTTAGATCATTGACTTGAGACCTTTCATTTTTCTACGATAACATTTAAAACTATGAACTTTCCTCTAATCTCTATTTGAGCTGTATCCACAACTTTTAATATGCTTTGTTTTTCTTTTTATTCAGTTTGATATAATTTATAATTGCCTTTGTAACTTCTTTGATCCATGGATTACTTGCAAATTTGTTGCTTAGTTTCCAAATACTTAAGCATTTACCAGAAATGTTTCTCTTACTTCTTTCTACCTTAATTACTCTATGGTCAGAGCATATGACTTATAACATTTCAATCCTTTTCAGTTTATTAAGACTTGTTTTTATGGCCCAAAGTATAGCTTCTTTTGGTGACTCTTTCATGTATACAAGAAAAGAATGCTTGAGTGGAATATTCTATAAAATTCAATTAAATCAAGTTGGTTTCTTTAGTCCTCTTCATTTTTTGATTCATGTACTTTGGACCTGTGTTATTGGGTTTATACATATTTATCATTGCTTTGTCTTCTGGATGAGTTTTCTCCTTTATTGTTATGAAATAACCAACTTTATCCCTGATAGTCTTCCTTCTGAAGTCAACTTTGTCTGATGTTAAAATGTCCACACCAGCTTCCTTATATGTAGTACTTGCCTGGTGCATATTTTCTCATCCTTTTACTTTTAATGTATATCTTTATGATCAAAGGGTGCTTCTTATATATAGCATACAACTGAGTCTTACTGTTTATCCAGTTTAAGAATGCTCACCTTTAAGTAGAAACATTAATTTTTATGTGTATGTAAAAATTAGCTTTTATGTATTAGTATTATTTTCCTTCCACCTGAAATGTTTCTTCAACATTCCTTGTAAGGAAAGTGTGCAGGCCACTAATTTTCTCAGGTTTTGTTTCTGAGAACATTTCTTTTTATCTTAATTTTCGAGGAATTTTTGCTGGTTATATACTTCTAGGTTAATATAAGTTTCTTTTGCCACTTTAAAGGCGGCTTGTATAGTTTTTGCCCAAAACTCTGTTGTCATTCTTATCTTGTAACCAATTTTCAGAAATTTATGATTTGGTAGGGGCTTGCATATATGGAAGTGTGGATATGTGGGTGTTTATCCTTGTTTAGATTTATTGAACTTCTTGGATTTGGGGATTTACAGTTTTTATCAAATTCAGAAATTTTTTAGGCATCATGTCTTCAATCATTTTTTCTACCCTTCATTCAACTGTAATACCTTCTTGGACTCCAATTATAAGTATACCAGGCTCTTTAATATTGTCTCATAGGTTACTAAGACTCTGTTTATTTTATACCAATTATTTTTCTGTATTTCATTTTGGATGATTTTATTGCTATGTCTTCATACACTAAATCTTTTCTTCTTCAATGTCTAAACTGCTATTAGTGAAATTTTCACTTCAAAATGACAAAATCTGGGAGTTCCATTTTTAGTCTTTCCCTTCTCTTCTCATTATTTTATGTTTTTCCTTTACATATTTCACATGGTTATCATTCCTATTCTAACAATTTTATCTACTAATTTCATTATATTAGTGTCTATTTCTCTTGACAATTTTTCTCCTTGTCATGGGTCACGTTTCCTGCTTCTCTATCTAGTAATTTTTTATTAGATGCTGGACTTGGTCATTAGGAGGTGTTGAGTATCTGGAGTTTGTTGCCTTCTGTTAAAGATCAGTGGTCTTCTTTTGTAGATAGTAGGCTAGTTTGATCCCTTGGATCAAAAAATCCCTCTGTTTTAAGCTTTGCTAGAATGGTGTCAGTGTAGCCTTCATTCAAGAGATAGGCTAGCTCTACTACTAAGGCATCATCACTCCGAGATCTCCAACAGATGTGGAATGATCACTGAGGAATCTTCGATTTGCCTGGATGGTTGAAACATCTCCCTGTCCTGTGTGAACTCTGGGAATTGTTCTGCTTGTAACACCGTGGCTTTCTTTGTCTGGTAGTTTCATGCTCCCCAAGTGTTGCTTAGCAATTAGCAGTGACCCAAGGGGCCTCCATACAGACTCCTGAAAGTCTTATGTGTGGTCCCCTTTTGTCTAAAACTTTGGCCCACAGTTTCCGGCCATCACAGCTTCCCTGAACATTGATCTCTGCACTCAACTCGGTAAGGCTATCAGCGTTTGCAGGTGGGGAGCTCCCTTCTCATTCTGAAATTTCCTCTGGATGAAAGCTGAGACGTGTAGGGCTTGTTTCTCTTCTCTCAGGGATGACAACATTATGCTGCTTGTTTTCTAATGTGTGAACACAGTTGTGTTACTTATTTCGTCCAATTTTCAAATTGTTTGTGGGAGAAAGTTATCTCTGGTCATTGATATTTTATCATGGCCAAAAGTGGAAGTTTGAAGTAGGTTTTCATGAATGGCGTTGTGAAACTAGGCAATGTGTTTAAAAGTCCGGATGATAAAGTGCGAGGAACATTACTGAGGAAAGGGGGATACTCCCCATTTCTGTGAGCAATAATCATGGCTTTTTTCAGTAAGGACTGAAGGGAAGGCAGTACCACTTTCTCATCTCGATTTTCACGTTTGAGATGGAACAGACAATACTACCCTGCTCAGGGCGGATTCTTCCAGAGAGGCACCAGAAGCATGGGTGGCAGAGTGTAAGGAGTGAGTGATAAAACTTCAGAAGCCAATGTTAGGGCAGCCCTTTGGTAGAAGAATGGCAGGAAACAGTACCTAGGGCAGAAAATACCTGATGAGTCATCTCAGATATTCTTACGATACAGGTCGGAATGACTTGGAAAATGACTGACTTATTTTTATAGAAAATTAGATCTCCAAACCATTTCCAAAGCATTAGTATATTGGCTATTAGATCTAGAAACAATGGAAAAACTATAATTCTCAATATGTAAATATTTATTCAGAAATATTTATTGAGGGGGCACCTAGATGGCTCAGTTAAGCATCAGACTCTTGATTTCAGCTCAGGTCGTGATCTCATGGTTTGTGGGCTTGAGCCCCGCATTGTTCTCTGTGCTGACAGTGAGGAGCCTGCTTGGGATTCTCTCTCTCCCTCTTTCTCTGCCCTCCCCTGCTTGTGTGCATTCTCTCTCTCTCTCTCAAAAATTAAAAAATAACATTTAAAAATATATATTTATTGAGACTTTTAAAAAATTTTTTTTAAGTTTTTGATTTATTTTTGAGAGACAGAGAGAGCGCGAGCAGGGGAGGGTCAGAGAGAGAGGGACACACAGAATCCTAAGCAGACTCCACGCTCTGAGCTGTCAGCACAGAGCCTGATGCGGGGCTCAAACCCACGAACTGTGAGATCATGACCCGAGCCAAAGCCAGACGCTTAGCCGACTGAGCCACCCAGGCACCCTGAGCTTTTTATGTACAAAGAAAAAGTTCCTGTTGTTGAAATCCTCCAAAACACCTGAAAGAAAGACAGCTGCATTAAGCCAATAATTATAAGAGTATGCTCAAGGTGTAATGAGAGCAGAAAGAGAAAGCATTTACTACTGTTTGGATGACAGCCAAACACATACAATTCAAAAGAGATTTTTCATTATGGCACTCCTGAGTTCAAAAGAGGGTAACCTAGCCAGAATACACTGTATATTTGCTTATACATACATGAAGTCTACATGTATACATGTATACAAGTCTACATGAAGTATGTATAAGCAATGGCGCCCTCATTTTTTAGTCTTTAAGGTACTTCATCAGTCCCCAGTGCAAAAGACAAACCAGTGACGTGTCCCCCAGTCTCATCAGCACAACAGTGGTGATATAAATGGAAGTATTTCAGGGGGTGCCTGGGTGGCTCAGTTGGGTAAGCGTCTGATTCTTGATATCAGCTCAGGTCATGGTCTCACAGGTTCGTGAGTTCTAGCCCCAAGTCAGGCTCCATGATGGCAGTGTGGAGCCGGCCTGGGATTCTCTTTCCCTCTCTCTGTGTCTCCCCTCGGCTCATGTGCATGCATGCTCCTTATCTCTCTCTCTCTCTCCAAATAAATACATAGACTTTAGAAGAAAAGAAATATTTCAATGCTGAGCTTGGTTACTGAACTACTCTGTTTCTTGGTCACCAACTTCTCATCATTTTAAACAAACAGAGAACAGTCAACCTCAAAGGAAAGGCAGTGGAAAATTAAAATGGAAATAAATCCATTGGTAATTATAACACATTTTAAAGGAAACCCTAGGAAGTACAGAGTTCATTGGAAAAGAGCAATCAATTCAAATAGCCTGATATTAACCATTTGAAGAAATCAAGCAAGTTTTCATTTAGCCATTCTCTAGGCTCTACCCCACCTTATATATCCAACAACATATTCACTTCTTTATGCCAACGCGTCATTAAAAACACAACAGCAAACCAGTTTGCAATGTAGATTATTCCTGGAAGCCACCGCTCCCCATCCCCCACAACACACACGTGTGTGAATGTGAGTGCGCGAGTGTGTATGTGAGGATGGCTGGAAATGGAGGTTGCTGCTTTTATTTACTCAGCAGGCACTGAACTCTATATCTGCTAAATATGTTCATCTCAGTGGGAATTCCAAAGCACATTATTAATTCCCTCCCTAAATAATGGTTTCCATCATATGAAAGAGCAGCACTCAGCACCAAAAGGAATGTATTGCTTATAATGGAAGTGGGAGCACATTGATCGACGCCGGAAATACCCCTCAGGCAGGAAAATGCAAGCCTTGGCTCTTCTCACCTCTTATAGATCCAACTCAATTCTGCGTTGCACGTAATTGCGCTGTGCTGCACAGCCTGAGCTGAATCAGCCTATGACAGCTCGGAAGGTCAGCAGTTTTCCAGGGAACAAGGAAATACACTGCTAAGGATTATCTCACCAGCAATGGAATAAGTTCAAGTGCCCAACTAACTAAAAAATTTAATTGAAAACCGAGTAATTAGGCGCCCACATGCAGAGACTACGGAAGTGTGGAGGGAGGTGAGTTTTGTTCCACCATGCCTCTAGAGGACATGTATTTGAACACGCCCAAAATAGAAAAGGCAAATCAGAATACATATGCTTTAAATAGATGAAGCTCTCATTACATAGGAAGGAAAACAGTGTTTCAGCAGTGTCTGAGTGACTTCTCCATTTCTTTTGAGATGTCAAGACACAATCCATGTAAGTTCTAAGGTAACTGAGTCTTTCCTGCATTCTTTTATCTTTTTTCAGCAAAGACAATCATGATTTTAAAAATTTAAGAAATTATGTATTATATTCAGTGAAAGAACTCAGTCTCAAATGGGCACATACTGTATACTTCCATTTACGTGACATTTTGGAAAAGACAAGAATGTAGGAACAAAGAACAGGTAAGAGGTTGCCAGGGACTCAAGGCGAAGGGAGGGTCCGAATACAAAGGAGCAGCGTCAAGGTTCTTCAGGATGTGAACAATTTTCAGGATCTTGCCTGTGGAGGTGGTTACAAGAATCCATGCATGCATAAAAACTCTGTAAAAGTGTATGCCAAAAAAATGAATTTAGCTGCATAGAAATGTCTGAATTGGTTTAGAAATTACTTGAGTATTTATTTTGTACTCAACATTGAGGTGCTCGTTGTTATAATAATGCTGGGTTTTCGGCATATCACCTACAGTCTTCATCAGCGCCATTATAGTCTTCTTACTTGAGTATCATTAAAATGTTATTACAGCCTTCTTATCTCCTGCATCATTACAATAGCGTTGCTTCAAAGTCACCTAAGCATTCTAAGTCACTTGCCTGAGTGATGAAACTCGGACTCAAGTCATTAAGAGTGGGCATGAAGCACCCACTTCTCCCATTTCCCCAACCTTCAGTTTGTGTCTTTAGCTCTGGGCACTACTGTTATTTAAATATTTGTTATAGCAAATGTTTTTTTTTAATATTTATTTATTTACTTTGAGAGAGAGAGAGAGAGCACGCACATGCATGCGCATGAGCAGGGGAGGGGCAGAGAGAATGGGAGAGAGAAATCCTAAGCAGGTTATGTGACTTCAGTGCACAGTCCCATCAGGGCTTAATCTTGTGAACCGTGAGATCGTGACCTGAGTTGAAATCAAGAGTCAATCACTTAACCTACTGAGTCACCCAGGTGCCTCTCTGGGCACTATTTTTAAAGACACAACTAGTAGACACTTAAGTAACAAGATAAATAAAGAACAGGATGTTTTTGTTGTACCATAAAGGTGCATCTCACCTCAAATTCTCTTCATTTTTCCCTGACGCTCTTCCTTCTTTAAAAGAATAACCAGAAATTATAAGAAAATTTTACTAGTTGCACATTTTTGAAAAGTGGTTTGCTCTGTCATGGGGTATTAATGATGCCATGACGTGTGAACCGGGAGGCTCATGATGCTAAGCGGAATAAGCCAGGCTGAGAAAGGCAAAGACTGTATGTTACCACTTATATGTGGAATCTATTGTTTTTAAAAGCCAATTTCATAAAGATGAAGAATAGAGTGGTAGTTTCCAGGGACTTGGAGTTTGGGGGAATGGGAAGATGTGGGTCACAAGGGACAAACTTTCAGTTTTAAGAAGAATACCTCCTGAGGATCTAATGGACAGCAGAGTGACTATGGTTAATGATACAGCATGGGACACTTTGAGCAGATTTGAAACATTGTCACACTCATGCACACAAAAGATTAGTTATGTGAGGTGACAGATGTGTTCATTATCTTAATGTTGGCAATCACTCCACAATGGAAATGTGTATCAAATCACCACATTGTGCACTTTAAATATAAATCATTATATTTGCCCATTATTCCTCAGAAAAGTTGGAAAAAATAAAATCAGCCTTTCAAGTTAAAGAAAAAATGATGCTATGAACAGGGTTCAAAGAAGACTATCATATATGGCTCTCTTCGGGTTTTTTACCCCTTTGTCATTTTCAAGGTGTTACAAAACCTTGTACGGAACCTCATGACTGAACACACACAATTGCCATGTAGTACTATTGTCTTCAAACCCAGATTCAGAATCAGAGGGAAAGGACTTCCAATTCAGTTGACTGTGGATTCAGATGTCCACACTCCATCTAATGCATCCACCTGAAAACCCTACTTGGGTGAGCATTTGTGTTTCGCTGTGTTTCTGGAAATAAAGATGTCCATTCCATCTCTTCCACTTACATGCCAGATCCTCTAAATCCTCGACTAATAGCAAATCCCTGAGATAAACCTTAGGAGGAGAAACTCTCCTCTCACGGCGTGTCTTAGGTCTGTCCCTGAGGGTACTTGGACACCTACCATCACTGGCTCTTCATGCTTAGTATCTGCAAATCTGCCCTTGAGAACACGGCATTCCTACCTCTTCCCATTTACCCTCCATCCTTCCTATCTTGTCCTTGTCAAGTGTCAGGTGACTCCATTTATTCCCTGCATCAGAGACTGAACTTTTCTTGAAGGCTTTCCTCTTCTGAATTCTGTCTTCCAGTTTTGTCGTCTCTGACATCAGTTGAGTCCCTTGGTCTAAGAGTTGCTAACATTTCCCAGTGTTCACTGATGGAAAGTGAATCCCAGCGCTTTTTCAGGACTTGTCATAATTTCCAAAGAAGGTATCTTCAATCATCTCTTGGGTATCCTTCCAGAACTTTCCTGTACATATAATATGTTCTACACACACACACACATACACACTCCCTTTTGAAAAACACTTATGAATAGGGAGAAAGTGAGTACTGTCTTGTACTTTGCATTTTACTTGATGTACTTACTTATCTTTACATTTCACAATAACTATATCCATTTTATTCTTTTTAACAGTGGCATGATCGGTGTATACCATAACTTATTCATCAGACCTATATTGATTGAGTTTGTGATTGTGTGTGTGTGTGTGGTTGCCATCATTAGCTGTGGCACAGGCAACATCCTCGCACTCGTATATTTGCAAACACAGGCAAATATCATCATAGAAAAAAATTTTAAGTGAAACTAATTTCTGGGTTAACATTTTAGGTTTATTAATCTTCATAAATTTCACCAAACTGTCCTTCCAAAATGTTGTACCTGTTCATATTTTTACCAAAGCAATTCAGGAACTCCTGATTCATGCAACTTCACCAACCTCATATATTATCACACTTTTAAATCTTTACTTAACTCTTTATAGTCAGAATAAAAAAGGCAACTTATTATTGTTTTAATTTGTCTTATTTAATTATTAGTGAGGTCTGTATATCTGTATATGATATGCAGTTTGGCCAATTTCCATGTTTTTCTGTGAACTATGGTTTTTGCCCGATGTGGGCTAGGTGAAAACCTCTGGTGGTTCTCTGGGTCCTCGGAAAACTCATCACACAGTGGAGGCAGTTGCTCTCTTCTGTCTCTTCTGACCCAAATACGCCCCAGCACTTTGCCTATTCTTACAGATGACCTCCGGGATAGCAGCAAGAGTGTCACTTCTGTCCTCGGCTGGCCACCCCTCCGGCAGGTCCTCCAGAAAAGAAGCAAAGGAGCGCCCTACTCTGGGATTCCCCAAACTCAAATGTGGGAGGGGTCCTAGCCTCACCCAACCAACCGTCCAGGGCTACTCAGAAGAGGCCGGGAGGACACCAGCACGGCCACCCCCTCTATGACACACGATTCATTCCCAGACTCGATGCTCTCATGTGGCCCAGGGAGAGGTGATGGAAGCCTGATTCAGTAATCTTGCTGCGACCAGTTTGTTGAACAAACAGGACTCGTGACATTATCCAAACACAGCTTTGTTTTTGCTTCCCCATCCCTTAAAACTTTATTTGATGCAGGTAATCTCCTTCACCAGGATGAGCATCCTGGCAGTCCTTTGGATTTTGTGTTTTCTCATTTGCATAATATATATTCCACCCGTCACCTTAAGTGGCACACACGTCTCTCTTCAGCTGTCAGAGTGTCCAGTCCTGTGAGTGCCCAGTCCTGACTTTTTGCCTGCCCGTGCTCCTTGGGGCGAGAGCACTCAGTTGGGGGTGGGGGGGAAGTGAGGGGATCCTCCTGCCCTGCCTTCACTCACTGCCCTTTCCCTCCCACAGTGGAAGGTCAGGCCAGGAGACTTGAGGGGAGGCGACAGTACTTCCTTGCCTGGGGGGCTTCATGCTCTCAGGACCTGAGGCTTGGTTCATACAGGCTTTTGCAAGGTTGAAAACAAGATGGAAGTTTCCGCTTTCTTTGCGGGCTGTTGGGCGATCTGCTAGGCCCTCCCTGACACAGAGGATACGGCTCTGCCCTGAGCGGGCCTGTTCCCCTTCCCCAGCCTGCCACCTCTGCCTGCCGAGGCTTTCTTCCCTTCCCAGCCCCACGGCAAGCCCACCTGCTCCCTGGCCTGTGGAGCGCAGTCAGCACCTGCCTGGGAGTCAGGTGCCGCCTCATCCTCTGGATTGGTCGTCTCAGGTGCCGGAAATGAGGTGGGTGATGAGAGGAAACAGGGATTATCAAGAAAGGAATAAATACATCATTCCAATAGCTGGGTCTTTCACCTACCAAGCACCCAGTCCGGTATCTGGCCCGTGGGAAATGCACAAGGAATGAATGGGTCCGATTTCTGAGAAGCCATTTTATGCAGGACTTCTTTAGAGCTGCGATGCAATACACTGACAGCTGAATAGATTAGGGATAGATTATTTAGAAGTAGTATTTAAGATTTTATTTACAGGAATACATGTGTATGGTATGACATTTTGAAAAAATTACCAAAATGCACAAAATAGGAAGTCAGCTCAGTTGTGTTCCCACCACTCAGAACTCATCACTGTTAACACTGTATATTCACATAGAAACATATGGTGTATGTTATTTAAAAGCAAAAATACTAAATGATATAATACTAAACTGTGTGATACGGGATTCATATAGCCCCAAAATGATACATCTTGCCTGGATCCTGTGGCATTTTGGGGGTTGGGGGGTGCAGTTTTGCTCAAGGTTTCTGTTGTGTTTCGGTTTGACTTGCAGGTCCTGCCTGCGTCAGCTATTGCCAAAATAATGCTGCATAACAAGAAAGCAGGTGGCATAGGACACCAAGCATCTCCTTCTCACCCGCATGTCTGCAGGGGCACAACTGCTCAGGGCCGGGCTTGCCTCCAAGCTGAAGGATCAGTTCAGTTGCGCTCCACGGATTCCCAATTTCAAGCCTTTGCTTGCTTCCCATCCACGTACATCCCATTGGTCAAAACAAGTCACGTGGCCACCCAACCTCAACAGGGCAGAGAAATAACCCTGTTGTTGATGGGATTAACTGTAAAGCACACAAAACAGGCAGTCACATGGAAAAGGATAAAGGGAAGGGTGAAGAATTGGCTGCAATAATCCAATCCACCCGGGGCTAAACATCCTAATTCATATTATTTTCTTCTGGGTCGATCTAGGATATTCACTGATTTTTTAAAAATACTTCATTACGGAAGCCACACACAATAGGTTTTATGACACTCTGAATGCAATAACGACTGGCCATTTCTCTTAAATAAAGTTTGAATCCTCTACAATCTATAGTTAATGTGATGTACTCATTTTCGTCTTTCTATTTATTGCATTCCTCTGCTGTGAATGCTCTCTTTAACTCTTCTGTATATTTCCATGCATGTCACTGGACTCAGAGCCACCTTCCTTTGGGTTTCAGGGGAGCCCCATAGGGATAGCTCTTTCCCATTTTTATGGCTGAAATCTTTCTAGCATGCCTCTCAAAATTAATATTTTCCATATATTAAAGCATTTCTATGCTTCTAATGTATCTCTAATTTATTACATTAAAATATCCCTATATCTGTTTGTTATAAACTTTTCCTCCTAAGCACATAACTTGTGTTTTTATGAAATGAATAAGAAACAGCCCTGTTGTTATATTCCCCATCATGTGATATTGCTTTAGAATTTGGAGGTCATCTTTTTCCAATTTCTAAATCTCTCCCCCAGTTTATATAAACCATCAAAACTCTTTCAACGATGACACCATTACCAACACAATTGAACCTTCCAGCCATTTGCCATGTACGGTAAGTAGGCATTTTGATCCATGTCACATAAAATGTGCAGGTGGTTTTGTTTTTCAGTTTCCATCCAGATACCTGATAAAGTGTGGCCAGACCCCTGGTGAGCATGTCCTCTTAAAGGCCTAAATGACTTGTAAAAATGGCCGTGAAAAGGAGCACTGATTTTTTTTTTAATGTTTATTTTTAAGAGAGGAGCAGAAAGAGAGAGAGAGAGAGAGAGAAGATCGAAGCGGACTCCATGCTGTCTGCACAGAGTTTGATGCAGAGCTCAAACCCATAAGCTGCACCGTGAGATCATGCCCCACGCTGAAGCCAGACTAGCCCCACTGAGCCACCCAGGCGCCCTAGATCACTAACTCTTTTATGTGGCTAGGAAGGCACTGTTCAGTAGTGTGCCCCCCAACTGGAGGTTATGGTGCCCCATCGGAGGGGACTGGGAAATGTGTGGGGAACATTAAGTTGTCACAATAACTGAAGTCTGCTACTGACATTTAGTGCCTGGAAACCAGGAATGGTAAGTTCCCACTCGACAGAGAAGTGTCCAATTCAAAATGCCAGCTGTGCTTTGTGTTGAAACACCGATTTAGTGGAGTATAGCTGGTATTAATCAGGATTTTTAGTTGTAAGCAACAGAACCTACTCTCGCCAGTTTAAGTGGAAAAGGAACTTTATAGTAAAAGATATTCAGTAGTTCACAGAATCCCCAGAAGGTCCAGAGAATCAGGCTGGGTGGCCAAGCAGCAGGAAAAGTGCTCCATTACACCAGCTGCTCCAGGGGAACCTTGTGGCCACTACCCTCTGCGCTGTGTACTTCCTACAAAGGTAGCACCTTTGCCAGTACTGTTTCTGAGGGCTGGATATCTCTCCAACACTCTCACCAGAATGGATGGATTCCATGGAGTCACCCTCTTGCTTGGTGGGGCCCAGGTCACATGTCTGAACCCCAGTGACAAAGAAGGCTGAGAAGGTGAGTTCCTGGGCTCTATCTCAGGGCCTCTACTCTGGGGAAACAGGGCTCCCAAGGTAGGAAGTTCCCCCAAATTAGGAGGGTGCTCAGAAGATGCTGAGAAGTCACTAGGTGTGACAAATATCCATGAAATCATCAAAAGCCCTTATCACACACCCCTCCCTAAAGATATTTCTCAAGCATGAACCTAACAAAAATAGCTTCCAAATTTGCCTTCCAGAGTCTTAAAAAGATATACTTAGTTTCTCTGCACTGTTACATATTCATTCTATTTTCTCTACCTCAATTACCATATCAGATATTTTTTGGATTGGTGCATACATATCACTTTTGTTTCCCTTCTCAGCACCGTCATTCCCGTCCAGCTGTAAGACTTGTTCTTCTTTGTTCTCTCACCGCCTACAGCTCTATATAACCCACATGAGCATTTACAAAAAAATTTTTTTCGATTATGGATAAGATACATGTGGTTTAAAAATAAGCGAAGAAAGAACAATGCACTTTGATTCAAAGACATAATCATGGTGACTTTGTGTCCACATGGTTTTTGGTAGGAAATGTGGGGAATAATCTGAAGAGTTGTGCCAATTTGCTCTAAGGTTACTTAAGAACAAGAGCCCCTTCCGTCACACAGCTGCTTACGTTGACGGGACCGCAACAGATGGGTCAGAGAATACTGTAGAACACACAAATACGTAGGGTAGGGTCACAGGACAGCGGTTTTTCAGAAATGACTTGAACCACTAAAGGGGAAGTAATGCAAGCTTCCTAGAAAGCATGCATTGATTTCTCAGTTGTGTTATTCCTATCTTTGATGCTATAACACAACTTAACAATCTTCCAATAAGTGACTAATAACCGAATATGTAGAGGAATAACTACTGCATTTACATCTTAAGATCATCCCAATGTGCTTCAATTTATCAGTAGCACTTAACAGATTACACTAGTGATGATTATAGCACCTCCCTTCAGCTCTCAGATTACCTTTTTATTCCCGGAACAGTGATCCAGGGGGAAAAGTGCTGTAGCTAGTGTCAGAATTTTAAATTCACTGAGTCAAAGTGAATTTCTCTAGTATTCATTTTCACTGTGAATGAAATAATCCAAGGCTTTGTCTTGTTTGCATGTGTGCTACCATCAAATTCATGTAGGGACTTAAGAGCTCTTTTTTTATGTACACTGGGTCTATTTTTTATGTGGATTCTCTTTATGTGAGAATTGGAATTCAAAAATCTAAACAAATCTAAAATTTGTTCAAACATAACATTATTATAGAAGAGTTTTGAACATGAGGGAGACAATGGATGACAATAGATTATCCATTCATGTTTAGAGATTCTATAGGTCTGTTGTCTTTAATTATACAATGAAATAAATCTGAATTTGTTAAGATAATGTGGTAGCTGGTTTATGTATCTGTGATTAAGTGTAGAGGTGTTAGTCATAGGTCTGAAATGATGTCTGGAGTAAGAATTAAAACTGCTTTATTTACCTCCTTAGGAGAATATCTGGTTTCTAGAATTCCTGGGTAGAGGTACATTTGGGGTTTTGGAGTGAACAGGTTGAAACGTAAGTATGCTTTCTATATAAATCTATATATCTCAAAGGACTATAGTTACTCTAGACTAAAAAACAGATTAATATAATGATTCTATAAATAGGACCACATTCAAAGCTGACCGAATCTTGTCCTGCTGTTGAAAATAACTACTTTTTGGGGCACCTAGGTGGCTCAGTTTGTTAAGTGTCTGATTCTTGACTTTGGCTCAGGTCATAATCTCACGGTTCATGGGATTGAGCCCCGAGTTGGGCTCTGTGCTGACAGCATGGAGCCTGCTTGGGATTCTCTCTCTCCCTCTCTTTCTGCCCCTCTCCCACTCACATGCTCTCTCAAAATAAATATTAAAAAATGTTATTTTTAAACATCTCTTAAAATATTCATATAGGATCTGCTATTCTTCCAGTGATGGTAAAATGTTGGAATTTTGTTCTACATGTAAAGTGTGTGCCATTGCAGTTTCCCTACCTCAAGCTGAGAACCAACACAAATGGAACAGAATGTAATGCTAAGCATCTTATTAACAACGGATACACTCAGAGTTGCCCAGTCACAATGGCACACGTGGGTGGCCTACTGAGACAGTGGTACCAGCATGAGCATCATTGTGGAACAGTCACAGAGTCTAGGATCCCTGGAAGTCACCTGGTTAAATTGTGTTTGATTCTAAATTGGCAACAGAGGCTCAGAAAAATGAGCTGGTTTGCTCGAGATAGCTGTTCAGTGGTGGAAGATCTAGAAGCCACAATCCACCTGCTGGACCAAACTGAGACTCTTTCACCAACCATGTAGCCTCCCTGTCAGAACACAAGGCAACATAACACATACTACCATTTTAGGACAACATATTTTGGTGATGAGATCCAGTGAGGGATTATTCTATGAGTCTGATCAGTGGGGGAAAGGTCTTTTGAGTATTTCAGATCTCAAATTGAAAGTGTTGCTATTCTTAGTTGGTTTTTAGAATGGAACCATGTAGAAAGTATGTTTTATTGTATATTTTCCATTATCTTTGTAAACCTGACTAAGTGAAGATTTCACTGATAAGGATTAGAATCGTTAATCCCTAAATTAACTGTCTGGGGGTTTTTGTGCCCCCCTCCAGTTCCATCACATCAGCTGACAGCTCTCATGTACATTCATACAACTTCAGGGCTACAAAAGAGCTGACTGAGTCAAAAGAAAGTGACCCCCTTTGTTACCCATCCTTAACTTGTGAAATGTATTGTACTTGGTAGAGAGAGGAAGTGTTGCATTGTAGAAAGACTAAGGCTTTGAAGTAGAAGACCAAGTCTAAATTTAGCCCTACCTTTTATGAGCTTTATAAATAGACATTTAGCTGTATAGCCATTTAACCATTACAGCTCCAGTTTCCTAGTTTCCTTAATGGACTTTTATTTTTAATGTTTATTTCAGAGAGAGAGAAAGTGTGTGTGTGTGTGTGTGTGTGTGTGTGTGTGTGTGTGTGAGTGAGAGAGAGAGAGAGAGAGAGAGAGAGAGTAGAAGCAGGGGAGCAGTAGAGAAAGGGAGACACAGAATCTGAAGCAGGCTCCAGACTCTGAGCTGTCAGCACAAAGCCTGAAGCAGAACTCAAACTCAAGGACCAAAGTCAGATGCTTTACAGGCTGAGCCACCCAGGCGCTTGGAGTTCCTAGTTTCCTAATCTGTAAAGCAGTCCTCGTAACTTCCTAGGAGGGTCTGAAAGGAAGAAGTGTAAGAGCATGCCCGAATCACCTGGCACACAGGTATCTAACCAATCTAAGCAATGATTCTTAACTAAAGTAAGACCTGTAACCTCAGATTGCAAAAAGGATACTATTTGAGCCTTTCAGGTTGTTTGGAAAGATTGGAACAGTTCCTTGAGAATAAAGATATTTATGGAAATAGGCTGAGAAGAGCTATTTCTCCTGAAATACTGTTAACCAAATTAATGGAACAGTGAAAACAGCTCTGGAATGTTGAGATGGAGCCCTTGGGTGTACTTCAGGCCCAGTTCCCTAATAGCATTGGCCTTGGACAAGGCACTCAGCCTCCTTGAGTCTGTTTCTTCATTTGAAAAACAAGGTAAGTCCCAAAATATCTTTGCTTCCTTTCCTAAAGATTTATTTAAGGAAAGCCCTCTACACCGCCAAGGGATTTCATGGTTAGCAGCTCTCTCTCTTTGCATCTGGAAGGTTCTGCTCCTTTCATCTTCACTCCTGCTGTCATTTCACTGACACATAATTAGCAGTTTGTGAGACGCTATTTAGATTTTCTTCGGATTTCACTTTCTGTTAATTCTCTGTGAGGCTGACTGATTTGAGGTGATTTAAAAATCTAAAGCTAAAGGTCCTCTGGCAACAGTTCTGTCTTAGCATGAAGAATGAGGACATACATAAAGGTGAAAAAATGATAACACAATCAGAGCTCCCGTTTATGACTTCCCTCTACCGACACAGATCCAATAACTTCCAAAAATGAGAAAAAAAAGGGAAGAGAGGCAACAAGGGAAAACGATACATTTATTAAGAGGCATGAAAATGCATAAACTCATTTATAAATAAATGTAGAATTTACCCAGTGAAAAAATAGCTAAAATCCATGAGTAAGCTGGATTTTGTATTTGAAATGATTACATATTTGATCTCCAATAATTTCCTCTCCAACATGATCTCTTAGTAGCAGCCATTTTGCAATGACAATAGAAAAAGCTGTTACCAATGATTATCATATGGGGGGGAAATTTTTCAAGAATTTTCTTTAAAAATGAACCAGTGCAAATGAATTCAGATTATAAGGGATACAGTAGGACCTAGGGCTTATCTTCATAAAAGTAGAAAATAAAAATCCCAAACATTTATTAAGAAATGAAAAAGCAAACTGTACTTTGATCATTGAAAAATAATACATATGGATATTATAAAACATTCTTAACCAGTAATTGTAATAATTACACTTATAAATGTTCATTCAAGTACTAATGTTCAATAAACATTCAAATTCCCATTAAAAGTAACATGAGATACAGACATGTGTGTACATTACTACTTCTGATCTAATGACAACAAAAATCACATCAACAGAAGGCAAGTGATCTTTAAAATAGTATTTTTTGTATGTAAATGATTTTTCACAGTCTATATATTTTATCTATGAGGACCCAAGGAACATCTCACAACAGCTAATTAATAACTCCTTTCTATAAAATAACTCTTTATATTACAGAATCATACAAGAACACAAGTTGAGCTTAAAACATAACAGGGCAGAAGCCATTTTCTTTGGCAGGAAATTGTTCATTCCTTACCAAATGTTGGTTTGCTGTTGTGTGGACCCTATCAGAACACTCCTTTGGTATTTACCAAAGACCAATGAAATCATCTGAAAAGGTTTCATCAACTATGGTACCGTGATAACAACATAGCGCTTATGTCAAAGTTGCGCCAAAATCAACCTGGTTTCCTTGATTATTGTTGTTAACAAATCTTCCTTCAAAAAGCTCCATCCTAATCCTGGCCTGAGTCTCAGGCTTTAATAAAAGTTCCTTTAACTGTTTCACTTTGGACTTCAGACCCATCCTTTCTCGATGCAAAGCTTCATTAATTAACTCCCGTAATCCAATAGGTTTCTTGCCTATGGGGAAAAAAAATTATATAATACATTTTACAAAGGCCAATGGAAAATATGAAATATGGACTTTTGATAGACTTATCAAAAGAAGGTTAAAAGAAACCTTTAAAATGTTGCCCACATGTTATAGAAAAGGTTACGTTTTGCCAAAAATATATAATTTACATGAAACGAATTTACGGAAAATAAAAATCACTGCATAGCCACAGCAGACACAGGACAAATGTTAGACATTATGGACTGACAGTGCGGAAAACAATTTCAACAGTGGTTATTTCAAATTTAGCACTTGTTAGCTGTGTGTGCGTTTTGGCCTCAGGTAAAGTGGTCAAATGCCCTGCTAAGCAATATAAATGGCAGTATTCCATTGATGGCAAGGCCTCTTCCACGGCCTTTAATTTGAGTCCATGAGGCATAATCCAAAGTCCCCTCTCCCTCGGCCATGGCTGAGGGCAAGTGAAATTCGGGCCGTTCTTCCTTCATAAGTGAATTTCCTCTGCTAGCCCCGGCACTCCATTCTCTTCAGTTGTGCTTCCGAAATGCAAACACATTGATCATGAAAGTATTAGGCAATCTCCACAGTTTGGACAAGAGACACTTAAACAGCACAACGCAAAGTAGTCCGTGGACTCAGCAGAGGGGAGCCGGATGCTTCTCACAGAGCAGCAGGGGGGCCTGCCTGCACTGGGGTCTCATTTCCTGTTGTTGTCACTGTCATTGCCATTCCTATCAGCCTCTTGAGTTTTCACAGAGCTCCCATCCCCTGGTTTGCTTTTGTTCTGTGTTTCTTCCAGATACTGCTGGACAGCCTTGAGCACCGCGTTCTCCACCAGCCTCTTACTGAGCCTTACCAGTTCAGCATCATCAGGCTCACCTCCATTCTTATCACCTACATTCCACAATAGAGAAGAGAGGTCACTGAGGTCATGTTGCCATAGAAACTTGGCATGCAGGGGCCGGCTAGTTCGGTTAGTTAAAAAGAGCAAGTGTCCTTCAACCTGGTAAACTGAATCTGTACATCCAAGAACACTGGTGTGGCTTTTCATTAGGTATCTGCAGAAACAGGAGACTGCCTATGCCTGGAGACGTCAGGTTGAAAAGTAGTTCATTAACCCCACCCCAAAAATATCCTACCTAGCAATGCTGGAACCTTCCTATTTCTACATGGAATTTTTGTTCTTCTCTCATCCATGGCTATTTGCTACTATTAAAGTCAATGCGCCCACCACCTGAAGCCTCAGACGTGTGAATTCACCAAGTGGATTTGAGTCTGCTTTTCCTTTGCCACTGCTAAATGTCAGGTGATCAAGGTTTCCCAATCAAATAACTACTTAGGATCACTAATTGTTTAAATGTTTGGCCCACAGATTGGTTGTTAATAAACTCTCATCAATCCTATGAAGACAAAGGCAGTTACTACTGCTAGGAAATCATTGAAATTTCAGAAATAAGAAACTCTTCAAGAGTTAGGATGATGATAATGAATTATTAGATGTTAATATTTTATAGCCATTTTATTTCCCTGCTAGTGATCATCAAGGTTTAATTACTCTACCTTTCATTTTACTTTAGAAGGGCTGGTTCTCATCTATTCCTATGATATACATTTCCCACTCACTCTTCTGTGTCTCCATTAACAGAAGGAAAAGAGCAAGGACTCATCTCTCATGCCCATTCATTCCTTCATCTCCTTCCACCAAGCTCTGGACCCAAGAAGGCAGATGACTGGAGGCAAAGACAATGGAGCACCCAAATATGGTAAACAAATACTAACAGATCTCAAGTGAGTGACAGGCAGCAATATAATAATCGTAGGTGACTTCAATATTCCACTTTCAATAACGAATAGATCATGCACATAGAAAAACAGAAAGGAAGCATTGGATTTGAACTATACTTTGGACCAAATGGACCTAATAGACATACACAGAACATCCAGCAGTAATCAAAACAGTATGATTAGCATAAAAACAGACACAAAGACCAACTGAACAGAATCTAGATCATAAATAAACTCACGGATATATGCTCAACTAATATTTGACAACAGAGCCAAGAAAACACAATGGGGAAAGGACAGCCTCTTCAGTAAGTGGTGATGGAATAACTGGACATCGACATACAAAAGCATGAAACTGGACCCCTATCTTACTTACACACACTCACAAGAATTAACTCAAAATGGAATAAGGAAATAAACATAAGATCTGAAACCAAAAAACTTCGAGAAAAAATCAGAGGAAAATAAGTTCCTTGACACTAGTTTTGGCAATGATTTTTTTTTAGAGATGACACCAAGGAACAATGAAAGGAAAAATCAGCAAGTGAGATTATATCAAACTAAAAAATATTCCACACACGAAATCAAACAGACAATAAAATGAAAGGGCAATCTATTTGCAAGTCATATATTTGATAAAGGTTTAATATTCAAAATATACAAGGAACTCCTACAACGCAATAGCAAAAACACAAATCCAATTTAAAAATGGGAAGAGGACCTGAATAGACATTTTTTCCAAATAAGACACAGAAAAATGTTTAACAAGTACATGAAAGGGTGTTCAATATCACTAATCATCAGGAACATGTGAATCAAAACCACAGTGAGATATCACCCCACACTTGTAAAATGGTTATTATCAAAAACACAAGAGACAACAAATGCTGGTGAGGATGTGGAGAAAAGGGAACCCTTGAGCACTGTTGACAGGAATGCAAACTGGTGTAGCCACTGTGGAAAACAGTATGGAGGTTTCTCAAAAACTTAAACTTGTAGTTACCATATGATCTGGTAATCCTACTTCTAGGTATATATCTAAAGAAGATGAAATCACAATCTGAGAGAGATATCTGGACTCCCATGTTCATTACAATGTATTTCACAACAGCCAAGACATGAACACAACCTAAGTGTACAATGATGAATGGATAAAGGAAATATGGTATTTATATAAAATCAAATATTATTCAGTCATAGAAAGATGGCAATCCTGCCATTTGTGACAATAGGATGGGGGCATGAGGGCATTGCGCTAAGTGAAAGAAGGCAGAGAAAGAAATGTGTGATCTCATTTACATGTGAAATCTAAAAACACTGAACTCAAAAAAACAGAGAATAGAATGGTGGCTGCCAGGGACTAAGCAGGGGCAGGAAAATGAGGAATCTTGGTCAAAGACTTTTAGTTACAAGATGAATAAGTTCTGAGGATTTAACAGAAGCATAGTAGCTACAGATACCAATCTGTATCATATACATGAATAGTTGCTATGAGAGTACAGCTTTAATGTTCTCACAACAACAACAACAACAACAACAAAATATAATTAGGTAAGGATGTGTTAACTAACGTCTCTGTGGCAAATATTTTGCAATAAATATGTATATCAAAGCGTCATATTCTATACCTTAGATTTACACAATGTTATATGTCAATTATAGCTCAACAAACTGGGAAAGAAAAAGAAGTACCTAGAATGCTCACTACATTAAGGTCAACTCATTTTTCACTGCTGGCCTCCAGGAGGCAAGAGACGGAGTTACACTCGCATCCTTAGGTCTGCGACAGGTAGATACTGAGGGTATGAGCTGGAAGAAGGATATTGTTTTCTACGCTTACATGTAACGGGTTGAAATACAAAAGCACATATACTGCGGGAGAGGACTGGCCTCTTGTCCTCCTTCTGAGCCCCACTTCCATCTAACACATGTCCAGGACCAACTCTGCTTCTAACCGTCATTCCTAGCACCATCCAGCAGATGAGAGAGAGGTTAAAGACCCATCGAGATTTGCTACCAGTGCACGGCCTTACAATTGCTTTCCCCTCAAGTGGCAATTTGACACCCCAGACCTATGATCTTTGCCTTTGAAGGGCAAAATATACTTAGAATTGAGTAAGCTTCTACTCTGTGATATCTACATAGGAGTAATTCAACATAAATATCAGGATATTATTATTAAAAGAAAGGTAAAGAAATTAATTACTAATACCACATTGGGGGCCAATTTAAGACTACTCTCATTAGTAAGAATGAATGAGTATATTGTGAAAACTTAAAGGATTTTAGTTTAATCTTACAAGATGGTGTTTGTACAACCGATACTTCCAAATGTGTAACCTATCTGGAACTATTTGTATAATGGCTCTTCAAACTTAAAAGGGAAAATCACACTCCAAATGAAGGGACATTTTTAAGTACCCCCAAAACACTGGAAATGACGACAGCTGTCACCCCACTTGCCCTCTGTGCCCAGGCCAGAGGCCGCATTCCTCTGGGCTGTTCCTTACCATGGTCAGTTATCAGATAACACCAGTCATCACACCATTGATATTCACCAGTTGTATTTGATTCCAATCATTACTCCTTAAGATGCCTCAGGTCACATAATCTGTTTTTTTCTGAGATTTCTCTCAGCCTACAATGAAGTGCTCATGTTAAACACTCAGAGATTTAAAACACCAAAATTTCCCCACAAAAAAACTAATTTTCCCTTCTAACTTTCCCATTTCTGATTATGCTTTTATTATTATCTGAGTTAACCAAGCTCAAAACAAGACTGGCACTGTCTTTGATTCCTGCATTTCCCTCATCAACCCATTTACTCACCAAGCCCCATTAATGTGCTCTTCATAATTTGTTCTCTCCTCAACGCATCTGGTATAACACCTCTAGATTAATATTTCTAAAATGTCCCTTTTAGTCACCATTGTCTCTACAGGAAAACGTAACCTAGTCTTCCTAAGCTTTCTAAAAGTTTCCTTTGGCGATCACCCACCATGGCTGTGCTTCTGCTGTCGGCTTCCAACATCTTCTCAGGGGTCTCCACATCATCCTCTACTTTTAGATGGCCCTCCTTTTCTCTAATTAAAATCCCACTACTCCATGAAGCCTTCCCTGACCAACACAGGTGGAAGTGATGTGCTTCCACTGGATTCCAACAACTTTGGCTGCATGGACAGTACATGGTCATTTGGTCATCAATTCCCATATACCCTGAGGACCCACAATACACCTGGCTATTCCAGCCCATGGGGTTACAGCAGAGAACAGAACCAAGCCCTACTGGTTTTCCTTTCTTAGTTTCTTTACAAATCATGAACAGTATTTATTTATTATTTACTTAGTGATTTATTTATTCAACAACTACTGATTGAGCATCTGCTCTGCTAAAGACACAGACTTGAGTATAGAAACCATGTCCCAGGTTCTCAGTTACCCCCTACTCTGCTAATGTGTGGCACAGCTGACGGGATACAATAAGAGCTTGACCAGTATTTGTCAGTCCAGTGAATTGTTGGTTAAAGTCCCTGAAGGGAGTACATTTAAAAAATGTTCTTATCTTGCTATAAGCATAACACACCTTGGCCAGAAATTTAAATTTAATAAATTTAAAGCAAGAGCAGAGAATTCCAGAATAATCCAAATAATCATATAAAAATCTCCAACCACTTTACTTGACAAAGCTGGTCAATGACAAAATATCCAGCCTATGTGACAAATATTAACTATCTACAATTACTAACCAATCAACCAAAAAAGTAAAGAAATTTATAAATCAATCTTCCAGATTTGTCCTGAATTCCAGCCTCCACCTTATGATTTCCACAAAGCGTCCTCAGACTATCCATGCTAGCTCAAGGGAGACCCTACTAGAAGGTTCATCACAGAGCCCTGCAAGTATGCAGCAATTCATTTCTCCATTTGTATTCCCACTTTCAACAGACTTAATTCAATTTAATTAATAGGAGGCATCTTAAGATTAAAGTTATGTATTTTTCTCTTGCCTATGACTTGAATGAATGTATCTGTCTCCAGAGTGACCTCTAAGATAAATGGCTAGCTTCCTTCTACCTGAAGCATAGTTAAAAATGGCAGTTCAACATGGCACTGAAAGGTACACCAAATATCTTCTGATATTTCAACAAAGGTACACACAAAAAATACTCCCAATGTGTGCAGGAAATTCTTGATAATGTACTTGGGTTATTTAATATCATACCTACTTAAAGTGACAGATTAACCTTTGTCTTTGACACTATTATTTTAGAAATCTCCCCAGAATATCTTCAATCAATTTCTTAGGATAATACTAAAAATATAAAAGAAAGGCAATGAGAAATTCTGTTAGGCCCACCAAATACAGTCCCTAAAAGAACAGACTTAAATTTTCAACAAATTTCAAGTAAGTGATTCCACACTCTAAGAACTGTAACACCATTAATCCACTGTATGTGCCGTTGGTTCGATTTTTGTTTATATTATCTGAGCTCTCTGATACCAACCTAAAGTAAAGATAAAATTTATTTTTGTGGTCAAAAAAAGAGAGAAGTAAACTCTTTGTGGCAAAACAAATTTTTTTCTATTAGAATAATTTAATATCAACATTAATACGGTTCATCGGTTCTTATGTGTGAATGAATTATTAATTCGACGTCATACAGTGGGTCCCAGGAACCATCTCCATCCCCCACCTACCACAAATATCTAGGTACCTATTTGTCTGGACAAGAATAAATCATGCTAATATTTTTTAAAAGAGAAAAAAGATTTTTCATACACTGCCATGTAAGACCAAGGGAGAAAGAACAATTACATTAAAAGTACTTAATTGTCCCATCAAAATCCCAGCAAATTATTTTGTGGATATCAATGAAATGATTTAAAGTTTCCATGAAGCTATCAGAGAAGATATTGATACAAAGACTAGGAACCTTCAAAATAGCTCTGACAAGTTAGAAAAGGCTCTAAATGAGATGAATAATAAGTTGGAGGCCACCAATGCACGTATTGAAGAAGCAGAGAGGAGAATAAGTGAATTAGAAGACACAGTTATAGCAAAA